>JANFOE010000424.1:600000-892500 GCA_025667525.1 Glebionis coronaria
AAATTATGATATATAATATTTAATTTTCTTAAATGTGTATGCATAACTCCCAGGATTTTGAATGACTTTTAAACATTGTATGCATAAACTTTCCAAAAGAAGAAATGTTTTAGTCTTAAAATTTTAAGACTACTAAATTTAGAAAATGGTCTAAATGTTTTATAAGGTATTAAGATTATTAGGGGGCATGAAAATTCCTGATAATGGTGGAGGAACTGCCTTCATTCCTTTAGCATATCTATCATTTTCAGGAGTATCATCTCACTCACTAGAAGTATCAAACATCCCCTTTGATAAGTCCTTCTCAGTTAAAGTTATCCCAGGTTGGTCCTCAATATATCCTAGGTCTGATTTATCATAATACCCCATTTGTGAATTAATCAGCTTACCCAATCCTTTAGAGGAATTTTGCCAATGATTAATCACTTCCCTTTCATTATAAAGACTGGCTTTTAAAACTTCATTTTTTGTTGTTACTTTTACAAGTTGTTTTTCAAAAGCTTTAATTTCCACATCTTTTTTCTCTCATTTGAAGAGTAAAAATTCTAATTTTCTCTTCATAGTGTTGTTGACCCTTATTATATAAACCTATATTTTCCTCTAGCTTAACAACATCCTGTTTAAAAGCATTTGTTTCTATAGTACATGTGTTGACCTTTTGATACTGTTCATCTAGTTCTACTTTTAGACTATTAAATTTAAGAACACAATCTTTAGAACAAGGATGTACCTCAGTATCTTCATGAGAGAGAACCATCAAACCAAGCTCTTCTTCTTCCTCATCTTCAGCCCAGTTTACCACTCCATCTATAGTTACCAATGCTTTGGTTCCTTTGGGACTCCTACTGTCTCCTTTTTGGAAATCTTTCAAAGATTCATGGACTGGTTCTATAGCTGTTCTTGGACTTTTGACTGCTTCTTTCAGCCTTATCTCTAGTGCACTCCCTTGAAAAATTTCCATTCCTTCCACAGTTATAGCGTTCAACTTTAGACTTGTCATATCCTAATGGTTCATTAGGATCAACTGTCATCTTTCTTCCAGTCTTTTTAAAGAACCTATTAGATCTCACAGAGATCATAGTAGCTTGCCATTTGAGGTCCATCCCCTCAACATCAGCATCATCCATTTGGAACAAGTCATTGAGAGTCAGCCTTGGTTTGTTGTCTTGTCCAGCAAACAATGAGAAGGCATCATTGTCACTAGACAATGGTGAGAATCTTCCTTGTAGATTCTGAGATACAATTGGACTGCCCTCAGTACCCTGAGAGTAAGTACTTCTTGTTAGTCCTCTAGCGGTATTTTGGAAGTAAGTACCCCTACTTGATCTACTAGCGGTATTTTAGAAGTAAGTACCGCCATTACCTTCTGACACAAAAGTCAAGTTAGACATTGTTGTTGCTGCTGCTTTGGTCACCTCAATGCCTTTAACATCCATCTCGTAAACTCTAAGATTGTTGTAGAGATGATCAAAAGGAATTGCATCAAGATCATCCCTGTTGATGAAGTGCATAGCCATTGCTTTCCATTCTTGTGGAACACTTCTTAAGAATTTTAGATTAGCTTCTTAATTAGGAATCATTAGTCCATAAACTGCCAATTGAATGAGCAGCTTGCTGAACCTTTCATAGCCACCATGGATTCCTTCAATACTGGAAATTGAGAAGTTATCAAATTCTTGTTTTGTAAGATATTGTAAATCTATGCTTAATCTAGAGAGAGAAAGAGATAGAAAGATGGTGAGAACACACACACACTTTGAGAGAGAAAGTGTAGAAAACACACTTTTACTATATGTATTATGAAGTGAACCAACACCCTCTCCAACTAAGGAGAGGGTTTATATACCCAAGCCAATGACATGGGCTTGGGCTTACATTGGGCCGCCGGCCTACACAAGTTGTAGGCTTGGCTTGGCCTTATTTGTTTACTATTACGATAACTAAACTACGAGCTACTTCTTAGACTATTGTTGGAGTGAACGATCCTTTCTAATACGTAAAACGTATTTCCAACAATCTCCCCCTAAGGGAGGTCACTCCAAACAAGGGCGTTACCCAAGTTACAACAATAAAATAAATCTAGCATTCTATGCTTGTCTTGAGCTCGTAGTCTCATCTTTCTTTTATTTTTTCTTTTCTGGTGAATATGTTGATGTGATCTTTGATATCAATCTTAAGCATTAATCTCCTACCTTGATCTTGTACCTCACTTGTGATATCCGCCTCCTCGTGACTTCATGTCCCGTATACTTATACCTTCATAATTCTTGAAAGCTTCAGAGTTCGATACAGCGAAAGACTTGACTTTTGTGCTTTCTAGAATTAGATGAAGTATTAAGTGCATAAAGTATAAGCATGCGGGGACGACTTCTTCTCAGATTCCGCAACGCCACTGTCTTCAAATGCCGCAATATAAGTAGACACGAACAAAATGGCTTTGAACATTTCATTCTAATTTGGTAGCATTTTACCTCCGACCGGTGAAGACCGTTGGACGATATAAAATATCGTACTTGTGGCAGGTAGATTTAATTAAAAAATCTCCTTGACAAGATTTCGCGGGTAAACTCATTCTCTTTACTCGACCGTCCAAAGCTGACTGCAAACATAAAGAGTGAATCATTTGGATAAAATTATCCGCATGATTGAAGCCGTCAATTCCGATTCCTGGAACAAGTTTGATTCATAAAAGAATCGCACCATCGTTTCTTTCTAGTTGTCACGAGCTTGATTCGTATAGAATCTTGCAAGTTACCTACCAAGTGCTGTTTGAGGTTAACACTAGAAGGATTTCCACTCATCACTGTGAACACTGATTTGTCACTTTGAGTGTTCTGGCAAGATCATTAAGATATTGCGTAGAGGCCTGGAACGTGTTTGAATTCAATTAAGAATCAAAGAACTGTTGCTTTCCAGTTATCACAAGTTTAATTCATAAAGAATCGCACAAGTCACCTACCATGAGCTTTTTGATATTCTCTCAAGAAGGATTTCCATCTTCATTGTAAATACTTGCGTATTACTCGAATGTTCACGCAAGATCATGAAGATTTTGCGTAGGACTCTTAAGATCTTTTTTACTTTTCACAGTGTGTGAAGAAGCAAGGAAATATGGAAGTGTGTCCTAATGAGATATTTGATGATCTAAAATGGATCTAGATTCGATCGTACATTTTGGGTTTTTAGTGATCGGAGGCTGGAGAGGAGTGCCACCTTTTCAATATCAATATATTCGGAGTGAATAAATCGATAGAAAATGAGTTGTCTCCATGTGATTAAAACAAATATCTTTTGAGAGATATCTGAGTTAGCTGGGATGGGTTGTGCATTGCATCACTGGGTCCATGATGTCTTATTTTCAACATCAAGCATCATTAAAAATGATCTCAATAGCTAATGAGTTGACCCGATTTCTGCCTAAGGTTGTAAGGAGGGCTTCTTTCTTTAGACCCTCTATCTTTACAATTCTTCATTCTTCAACCTCTTCAATGCTTACCAATACGTCATAACTAGCACCTTGTTGTGATTGTTCCAGTGCTAACTTAAGTACTTGGTCGGCATTCAGCTACATTCACAATCTTTCTCCATCTTTCCTAAGGACTACTATTTCTAGCTATGGAATGTCCTTGGGAAGATTCCTCCGATTTTGGAAGAATCATTGGACTTAACCTATCCTATCATCCTTATGTCACCACAATCTTCATCGTCGTGAAATAAATGGGTTTAGGGTAAGTATATGTCACCATTAAATCCATTTTGATATAGCAAATCCATTTTCCTCCCCCTTAACATATGCCACGATATTCGAAAACATTTCACACATTTCGGGATGAGCTATCACATTAAGTCAAACCCCCATTATTGATTAATCATTTCCCATATTAAATCACATTTTCTCCCACATATTAAAAATATTAACCCAATCGATGTTTTTAATATCAATTGATTTATTGTAGTTTTAACAAAGTTTTTGGGAAGAAAAATGCAAGTCTGATTTATCTTCATGATACCAAATATTGAGATACGATACCAATTAGTAAAATGATCACAGATTCACCATATTAGAATAAATTGACAAGGTTGGACCTGATTGATGAGAACATCATATGATAAGATCACATGGTTCTTGTCTGCAAATGTTGGTCGCCTCGTCACGTCTGAAGTCATCTCTTGACACCACATGTACGATTGGTATTGTTGTCTTGACACCAATTTGTGAACTTGGCACGTTCGGTATCGAAGATTCTGAATTCTTGACAATCGCTCCCCCTCAATTGTTGACCCGTGTTCTATTGAAAGAGTTGTAGTCGTTGTTTGAGTAGTTGCATCGTCGAGTATGTAGATATCAATTGCAGATTGCTATGGTTGTAGAGATGATAACTTCATAAAAACAAGATTTCTCTTGTTTTAACAAATAAATGCACTGAAGCGTACATATATCTGTGTTAGATTGTGTTATAACATAAACACAATCCCTTACATGGTTATTAAGTAAACCATGCCCGAGAAAATTAATTCCGTTGATGAGCCACAGTTTTCATAAGAAATACTTGACTTTAATATGAAAAACGGGTTGCGGTCGAAAATAACTACAAGCCATATGGGCATGTTTTATGAAATATTTACAACTTTTCTACAAACTCTTTTTATGGGGTCGTGTCTGTATTAATCGACATTTCTAAGGCCGTAAATATTATCGTGCCAAAAGACATGCCTTTGAAAAATAAACTAAAAATATTTTTGGATTTTTTTTTGAAATTTTTCAATTTTTAGGGTGTTTATATGGTTTTATATTTTTGTATTTTGCTTTTGTGGATAAAAATATAAACAGTATATACAGATGATCACCAAGGATACGGAGAATAGTTTACCACCACTATTCTTTAGCTTCATCTGCTAGTTCCTTTAGAGTCTCGGGCGAGAATGTTCTCAAACCTAGCTTGTCTGCCAAAAACTCCATTCGAGCGCGATATAAAGCCTTTGTGAAAATACCCGCCAATTGATACTCAGATCGGACAAAGTAAAGCTCGATCACTCCATTTTCCACTTGCTCCTTGATGAAGTGGTAGCGAATGTCGATATGCTTTGACCGGGAGAATTGAACATTGTTGCCGCATAAGGTAATTTCACTTTTGTTGTCACAGTACATCGGAATTTTGTTGAAACCTAGACCATAGTCGGTTAATTGCGATCTCATCCAAAGAATTTGAGCACAACAACCGGACATAGCTATGTATTCTGCTTGCGTACTTGAAACTGCAGCGCTTTTTTGCCTTTTAGATACCCAATTGATTAGTCGATCTCCTAGTAGTTGCAAAGTTCCACTCGTGCTACACCTTGTATCTTGACAACCCGCGTGATCCGCATCTGCATATTCCATTAGTGCAATCGAAGAGTCCTTCGAATACCAAAGTCCCTGATTAATGGTTCCTTTAAGATACCAAAAGATCCGTTTAACAGTAGCTAAGTGTAACTCAGTAGGCCGAGTTTGATACCGAGCACACATACATATAGCAAACTAAAGATCCAGTCGACTAGTTGTGATATATAGAAGGGTACCGATCATTCCACGATAAAGTTTCGGATCAACGGCAACTCCATGTGGATCTGCATCAAGCTTAGTTCATTCCACCATTGGAGTATCCACAGGGTCGCAAGATTCCATCCTATATTTCTTAAGCGATTCAAGGGCATACTTGGATTGATTGATAAAGATGCCTCTGGGACTCTGAGATATCTGAAGAACTAAGAAGAATGATACCTTGCCCATCATTGACATCTTAAACTTGGAAGACATGAGTGTCCCAAACTCATCAGATAAGGTTTGGGTCGAGGCAGCAAATATAATATCATCAAAATATATTTGTACCATAATCATATCTTTACCTCGTTTCTAAATGAACAGCGTGGGATCCACCTTGCCTTTAACGAAGCCTTGCGTAATGAGGAATTGTGACAATAGATCATACCATGCGCGTGGAGCTTGCTTCAACCCATAGAGAGCCTTCTTAAGCTTGTACACATGATTAGGATATTTAGAATTCACAAAATCATCCGGTTGTTGAACATAGACCTCTTCTTTGATTTCACCATTAAGAAATGCCGTCTTCACATCCATTTGATAGACGATCATATTCATGTGGGCTGCATAAGCAAGGAATAGTCTAATAGCTTCCAAGCAGGCAACAGGTGCAAAGGATTCCATAAAGTCGATGCCAAATAATTGCTTGTATCCACGAGCTACTAGTCAAGCTTCGTTCTTCAATATTCCGCCTAACTCATCAAGTTTCACCTTGTAAACCCATTTCAAAGTGAGTAACTGCACTTGATCCGGGCATGGGACAAGTTCCCATACATCAAGACGTATAAATTCATTAAGTTCTTCTTGCATAGCTTCTATCCAACAAGATTGGGTGAATGCTTGTTGCCACGTCTTAGGTTCAACTTCACTGAGAAAGGCATCAAAATGGCAAAACATTGTACTTTCTTGTAACTGACTTCGTGTGGATACCGGACGATTAGGGTCACCAATAATAGAATCTATAGGATGATCCTTTGTCCACTTGCTGTCATGTTCACGAATCCGTGGATTGGAGTAGACCATAGTAGGAGCTTCCTCTGAGGTGGACGACCCGACTTGATTATGGTCGGGAATTGGTACACCAAAGAATGGAAGTTCACGCATTTGAGCGAATTCCAAATCGTGATCATCATCATCCTCTTCATCATCAACAGGCATAACATGGGTAGTTGATTCGGGTGTTGGTTGAGAATTACTCGTTGAAGGTATATCTTAACCAATTGTAGGTGTAGACGTATCTGATTATGCTTCGGTTGCTGGAGCGAAAACTTCGGTAACCGGAGCTATTACCTCAGGTTCTAGAGCAACAATACTTGGAGAAGTAAAGAATTCATCAAAGAACGGTTGAAACAGCGTATCCCATTCATTCCTAGAAGGTGGTGTAAATGATGATGAACTGGGATTATTTGGGACAAGACCAGAGCTAATGTTACTAGGTCCCATTTCATGAAGTGCGGGTTTAGAGCTGCTTTGCTCAGAAGCCATCACTGTCAGCTCATCAAAATCAACATTCATAGTTTCGAGGATCTTATGAGAATTACGATTGTAGATTCGGTATGCCTTCTTTGTGGGTGCATAACCAATGAAAATACCAATATCAGCCTTTGGTTGAAGTTTTCCCAAATTGTCACCATCATTATTTGGATAGCAAAGAGAACCAAATACATGAAGATATGATAAATCTGGTACTTTTCCATGTAGAAGCTCATAAGGTGTTTTACCATGGAGTTTTCGAATTAGTGACCGGTTTTGGGTGAAAACTGTTGTTGATACTGCTTCTGCCCATAAAAACAATGGAGCCTTTGCGTAAATTAACATCGTTCGAGCAGCTTCCATAAGTGTGCGATTTCGCCTTTCAACGACACTGTTTTGTTGTGGAGTGCGAGCAACGGATGTTTCAGGAGATATGCCAACATCTTCATAATAATCACGCAATATTGATTCACAAATTCGGTTCCATTATCTATACGAATGCGTCAGACAGTGGTGTTGAGACGCACTTGAATCATTTTAAGAAATCCGATGATGAATTTAGGTGCCTCATTTTTTTGTAAGAAACTTCACCCATGTAAACCGAGAGTAATCATCAACAATGACAAGGATGTACTTTTTACCACTAAGACTTTCAACACGCATTGGCCCACAAAGATCCATATGCAATAGATAAATTTTCTCTTGGTTGATGTCTTCAGTCTTGGATTTGTATGATTTCTTAGTGCTTTTCCCCATTGTACACGCGAAACACAAATGGTCCTTGTGAAACGTAAGTTTTGGAAGACCACGAACAAGTTCATTTTTCGCCAAATGATTAATAGCGTCAAAGTTAAGATGAGATAGCCATCGATGCCATAACCATGACTTAGTCTTCGATGCTTTGGAGAGAAGACATACGGGAGAAGCGGCCATCATATCTTGTAGAGACAAAGTGTACAAATTATTCCCTCGAGTACCTTTCAATAAATCAACCCCTTCCAAATTACGAATGAAGTAGGTATGCTCTCGAAAAGCAACTTCTAGGTTTGCATCACAAAATTGTCCCACATAGAATAAATTATGACTGAGACGTTCCACATAATACACTCTTAGAATTATAACATTCCCAATATGATATTCACCATAACCCATTATCTTTGCAATATGATCATTTCGAATCGAACCGTACCAAGAAACTTGCTGACGAAATTTCTGAGCTGAGAGCGATCTTTGGTCATATGCTTGGAGCAACCAGAGTCCAAATACCATAGAACAATTTGGACCACCTGTTTTCAACAACAACAGTAGACAATGCATTGGAAACTATTGGTTCCGGAGTGTTAGCAGATACAGATATGAAATTATCAGAATTGCTAACATTTGTGTTATCCTTGGATTTCCTACGTTTTCTAATGTGAGTTTTATCATTAACATGTTTTATTGTTCCAACTTTATGAGGTTTTGGAGTATTAGCGGGCACTACAGTGGGAGTAGACCTATTTAAAGGGCACTTTCTTCCTAGAGTAGCGTCGGTGTTCCTATTTAAAGGACACGCTTGTGTTTTGGTAGCCTTAGTACTCCTAGTTAAAGGGCACGCTTTCTTCGCTTTAGTGGGAGTGATCCTAGTTAAAGGGCACGCATTTCCTACTATAGTGAAAGTTCTACCAGTGGGGCACCACATCCAACCAACTTGGGTTAACACTTTCCCAGTCGGTTTCCATTCTAATCCATTTTTCCGGGCATTCATCTCATTCACATGGTCAATAAGGCAAGAATCATGACGACTAGAAAACATACACTCATTGTAATTCCAACATTTAAAATTAGAATTCACAGTAGGCTTAGAACACTGCACAACCGCAGAGCCTTTAAGTTTAGCTACATGATTCTTTTTATTTACAACAGAAATAACATTCCTATGGTGGCCTTCTACTTTCTTCTTCACTTGACTACTAGATGGGGGCAAGATCCTATCATTCTTCTTGTTTCTTTTAAGCTTAGATCTTTGAGCCTTAGTAGTGGTGCTTACTCCTGTAGAAGGCAACGCGAGAATATTAGAAGCTGGTTTTGATTTTGCCTTATCTTTAGGGACCAATGTTTGAGATGGTTTAGTCCTAGGTCCCTTTTTAAGTGGTGTGACGGCTATGAGGTTCTTTTTTATTACACTAGAGGATGGTGCTGAGATAGTGGTTGCGTTATCCACAACATTCTTACCTTTTAGGGTACGAAGTGTTTCCTTTAACTCAGCCATAGCCAAATTTTTATCACAAATTTGTTCCATCAAATCAGATATTTCCACCGACTTTCGATTTAATCGTTTAATCAATGATTGATTATGTGCAATGGTATTAGCACATGCGGGCTTTACTGAATCAAAGAGTTGTGTATTTTTCTGTTTAAGTTATCAACTTTGGACAAAATATTAGAAACTCTATTATCTAGATCAAGTTTAATATTCTCAGCGGCCTCAAGTACGTTCACACAGTTAATCTCCTTAGATTTCTCTATGTCTATCGGAAATGATTTAGCAACCCTGTCACTTGCCTGACGCTGTTTTGATTGTAAATTCAATCGAAAATTCTTTTGAAAATTTGAATCATCTATATTAACACCTTCGAATGACGTTTCAAAAATCTCTTGAAGAAATTGTTGTGTACATTCAAGTGAAATACAATGTTTTTGAATCTCATCAAAACGTTTTGAAAGCGAAGAATAAGAATCTTGAAGCTTTAAAAATTCAGCTTCAGATTCGTGACAAGTACTATCTACCACATTATCCATAGAGTCAACATTATGCACAATAGAATCATTATCAACACTTTTATTCACACAGACGGAAACAATATCATGATACATCACTTGCTTCAGAAGCTGATCATTTTGGCATGAAATTCTTTCTATTTCAAGTAAACTGTTTTCATAAGCATCATCCATTTCATTGAAAACACGTCTAACGTCTTCTATTTCCAAAATCAAATCTTGATCAATATTGCTAAGACAAGCTTTAATATTGTTTACAAATGGAACAATTTCGTCTCGAAACGCAACTCTAGTATGCTCAAAATTCCATTCACCTTCCGCGATGGCCGCAGCCGTCATACGTTCCGTAATGACCTTGTCAAAATCGGCAAAGTGTTGGTGCACCACATTTAAGCTATCTGACACCTTACTTATCGGTGGAATTAACTTAGTTAAATCCTTTTTGACAAGTGTAGGAGACGTACTAGGAAGGTTTTCCTTTGACAAACTTTGGGGCACAAAAGCTGATAATTGAGCTAGTTCCTTTTGTAAGCGAATATGGGTCTTTTTATTAAATTGATCTTTATTATGCTTATCATAATCAAGCATATGGAATTTTGAAAGCATTTTAGATCGAGTTTCTTCCGCAAGTGACATCGTCTCCTCAGTACTACGAACATAAGGTGCTTCTTTCGATTTGCCAATTAGGGTCACATCATAAAGACAAGGAATATATTCCTGAGCTTGTTTTGCATAACCAGGATTGGGTGGTAAATCTTGAAGACGCTTAAGTTCGAGTTCTTTAAATGATTTAGTTAAAAGATGAACCTTTTCTGTGGAAGCGTATTGTTTTAAAATCTGTTGTTCCTTGAATTTAAGAAGTTTGGTAGCATTAATTTCCGATTCAAACTTTTTAGACTCGAGAGTTTCGAAATCCATTTTAAGTTTCTGAAAATCATTTAGAACCGACTCTTTTTCTTTTAATTCATTGGAAAGATTAGCTTTTAACGATTCTATTTCTTTTAAGTGTTCAATCTTTTCAAAACAAAATTGGTCAAATTTAGAATAAGTTATTTTTCTGCTTGAGGGACCATTTCAAAAGTTTTGACCTTTTCCTTATACAGCGCAAGCTCAGCGGTTAGGTTGGCATTCATATCTACGGTTTGTCGAACAACCACATTCATGTTATCAATAATATGTTTAGGCACCATTACCAGATCACGTTGATCATAAGATTCCATACTCGTCGTAGCATTTGGTTGAGGTTCACTCAAATGTGTTGGATTGGATACCACATCATTTGAGTTACTAGTTCCCGAATGCTGTTCGAGGTTGTCATTTTCATGCTCAACATGATGTGGATTATCATGAACATTATTAGATATGGTTGGTACCTCACTGACGACATCAGAACCGTAGTGAGAGAGATTAGCAACGAGAGCAGCTTGGGCTGAGTGAATGTCATCACAATCCGAATCATATGCGTCAAGATCATCTACTTGATATGCTGCATTAGAAGTAGAGACAAATGCAATGCCTTCATTATCTGCTGCCCATGGGTCTGCAAGAAATGATAATTCCTCTGAATCCAAAATCTTTCCTTTAGATTGAGCATCGACCAAATACATCTTCTCACGAAACCACATTGCATCCCTTCTTCTTTTCGGCTGAGTGTATTTCCTAGCCATATGACCTTGTCCTCGGCGATTGTAGCAAGTCACAACCTTTTGAGGACCAATAGTGCTTCCATTTCTACTAGCTTGAGAATTTACAGCTTGAGCGTTCACGGTCCTTGTTGTGGGTCCATATGAATTTTGCCTTCCCTGAATGGATTGCACCGTCACTTGACCATCTTGAATAGTGGCTTGTTGTCGAGGATTTAAAGAAGTGCGGAGCTGATTGTTCGTTGGTGGAAAACCTCTAGTTGCAACAAGTTTTGACAAGTAGGCAGTGAGATGGTTTAAGACATCAGTAGGTGTATCATTTGGAGTAAAGACCGGTGCTTGAATTGGTGGAAGTTCATTGGAGTAGAAGGCTTGTGCTTGTGGTGCTTCAATTGGAAAATATCCTTGTTGAGGAGTATATCCCATTGGAGAAGTGATAGCTTGTGATGGTGATGCCTGATGTGTTGGTTGCTATTGATAAGGTTGATGAAGAACACTTTGTTGAAATGCTTGTTGTGGCATCATTGGTGGTTGATAAGATGGTTGTTATGGTTGCTGATAGTTTTGTTGTGGTGGATGCTGCAAGTATGATGGTTGTTGATAAGTGTAAGCCATGTTTTGTTGGGGAGTAATTTGTTGAGAAGCATACATGGATAGTGGATCATGAACTTGAGGTGTTGACAACCGAGCCTCGATCACGTGGAATTCTTGTTGTTGAAGAAAAGCTTGAAGTTGATCCACGTTGGTTTGATGCAAATCCTTAGCCAATTTAACAGCTGTCACGTACTTGCTCCATTCTGAAGGAAGAGTGTTCAAATACTTGGTGTTCAATTCAAACGTAGGAATTTCCAGGCCATAGATGTTAAGCTCATTCATCAAAAGAGTGAAGCTCAAATAGTAATCATTGAGAGTCTCTCCGGGGACATAGGCAAACTTATCAAACGTATCATATAGCTTACACTCTCTTTCTTGTTTGGTTAGCGAGTTGCCTTGCATTAGAACACGAATTCTATCACATAACTCTTTGGCAACTTTATGTTTACTCACAAGTTTGTAGACATCTGGAGGAAGGGCTTGGAGAATGATGTTTGTAGCTTGTTTATCACACTTGTCTTGAATCTTAGCATCTCCAGTTATTTCACCCGTTGTGCGAGGACGAGTAACAACACCTTCCATCACAGTACCATATACCAATGGTCCATTGAGCACCGATGCCCAAATGAGATGTCCATTCTCTTTGTTCAACATATAAAGTTCCATTCGGGAAGCCCAATCCTCGTACATAGTCTTTACCAACATTGGTGGACGATTATCCATACTCGATAGGATGGACTTATCCGTAAGAGATGTGTACTCTGTTTCGATAAGTTAAGATTTACAAAAGTTGATCGAAAAATGAGAGAAAGTAAATGTGCTTATTTTCGTGTGATGAAGTCGAGAAAAATGTTGAATTCCCTTAATAATTGTTCTCGAGAAACCCAAAAATTCCAAGGCAAACAAAAACTCGCGAAACTTTTCAAAAACACGTTTTTGAAAAAAATCTTGGAATACTTGTCACTCTATCGCATTGCCATTGGAATGCTGATCGGAATGCTTCGGAATGATATCACAATGCTATCGGAATGCCTGATCGCAATGCTGATCGCAATGTCTGATCGCAATGTAGATCGGAATGTCTGATCGCAATGTTGATCGGAATGTCTGATCGCAATGAATGATCGGAATACATATCACAATATGTGATCAGAATACAGATCGAAATATGTGATTGGAATACAGATCGCAATAAGTGATCGAAATGTCTGATCGCAATGTTGATCGGAATGTCTGATCGCAATGAGTGATCGGAATACATATCGAAATATGTGATCGGAATACAGATCGTAATATGTGATCGGAATACAGATCGTAATAAGTGATCAGAATGTCTGATCGTAATATGTGATCATAATACAGATCGCAATAAGTGATCGAAATGTAGATCACAATCCAAAACCCTTATGTAATCCGATGTGCACGTTTCTTGGATAATACACAACCAAGTCGAGATTTTAAGCCAAAATGATCCAAACACCCAAAAATTTTGTGTTTTTAACTAAAGTAACAATACCAAATTACTACCACAAGTATGTAGATGATTTGTATCAAGATTAAACCATAAAAACACAAAAAAAATTGGTTCGTATGATACAGATCAAAATAGGCACAAAAAATCAAGAACACAAACACATAAACAATACAATCATCCCATGGCTCTTGATACCATTTGTAAGATATTGTAAATCTATGCTTAATCTAGAGAGAGAAAGAGATAGAAAGATGGTGAGAACACACACATACTTTGAGAGAGAAAGTTTAGAAAACACACTTTTACTATGTGTATTATGAAGTGAACCAACACCCTCTCCAGCTAAGGAGAGGGTTTATATACCCAAGCCCATGACATGGGCTTGGGCTTACATTGGGACGCCGGCCTACACAAGTTGTAGGCTTGGCTTGGCCTTGTTTGTTTACTATTACGATAACTAAACTACGAGCTACTTCTTAGACTATTGTTGGAGTGACCGATCCTTTCTAATATGTAAAACGTATTTCCAACATGTTTCAAAACAATCTTCTTCATCTTCTTAGATTTTTCATTGCCTCCAAATCTAAGTTTGATGGCATTACACATAGCCTTTGTATCCTTGTAGTGATGAAAGCTAGGTAAGATGTCTTCTGAAAGTGCCATAGCCAAATCAGTTCTAGCCTTTCTTTCTCTGATCTCTACTTGTACCTCTTCAGCAGTCACAGCAGGTAAAGCATAACATGTACCATCTAGTAACCAATGCAATTTCTTAGGT
Organism: Glebionis coronaria; assembly: GCA_025667525.1. Lineage (NCBI taxonomy): Eukaryota > Viridiplantae > Streptophyta > Magnoliopsida > Asterales > Asteraceae > Glebionis > Glebionis coronaria. The sequence continues at coordinate 614,301 of JANFOE010000424.1, forward strand.
GTATTCCTATTCTTGATAACCTGCCACAGAGTATGATCTGTATGATTCAAGTAATGTTCCATCTGCATAGCCCATGTCTCATAGTTATCACCTTTGAGAACTGGGAGTTTGACAACAGAGAGAGTATGAGAAGGTGTTGTAGTTGTAGAAGTAACTACAACAGCTATGGCTTGAACACCTTGTGGTGGTGCAGGATGTACAACTTGAGGCTGTCCCTTTGGTATTGGATCAGGATCTGGAATGTCATCCAAGTGAGGGTCATCACCAGGTTGAGACAATGAATTTTGGTGTAAGTGGGGATTTTAGGGTTGTGTTCTTCTTATTCAGAGTTTCTCAACAAGATCTGATACCACTTGTTGATCCCTTTGATGGATCTATAATCTGTTAAGAATTAGTATAGTAGTTTGTAATCAAACTAAAACACTTTGATAACTCTTACTCAACTAAATAAGTTATGCGGAATCTAACTTATAAAGCACAGAAGAACATAATTACTTTTAACTATTCGATTCTCTTATTAATCGACTTGAATGAGATACATGAATGTCATCGTACCTATGTTCCTTTTATAGAGTAAGTAACCCTAGAAACCTTAGAATATTCTATAAAGATAAGTATATCACACACGATATATTATCAATATTCTAACTATTAAGTATGTCACATAAGATGTACTCTAACTATTACTATGAAATATCTTTTACAAAGATATATTCGTCCTAATCAATATATCAGTACTTGTACTTAACACTAATAGTACTTGCTATGTACCGCGTTAACACTAACAGTACTTGACAATACTAACAGTACTTATACTTACACTAACAATACTTGGTACTTTACAAATAATTCCTAACACTAGAGACTTGGGTTCTTTCATGCAAATAATAAGAATGCCAAGCATTCAATCCTATTAAGGGAAAGATGGTGTGGCCAAAGTTAGCTATAAAACTATACTTCCACCAAAATATCACCCACAAATTGGTAGGCCTACAAAAAAGAGGATGGAGTCTGCTGGAGAAGACATCCCAGTGGTTAAGAATGGTATGATATCTAGGAGGTCAAAGACAGTGACATGTGTTTTATGCAAGACTAAGGGGCACAACAAAAGAAGCTGCAAAGGTGCTGGTACAAGTGGAGCAAACAGGTCAAAGGCCGGACAAGCTGGAAGTAACAAAAGGAAAATTCTGATGCAATTGAAAGTAAAGTTTATTTAAAAAAGCCAAAGAGTACACAAGCTTCTCAGCCTAGTCAAGCTTCTACCACAACAACAAAAAGGAAAGATAAAGGCAAGGTAGTTGCTACTTCACATCCTGCACGATCTCAAGTTATAAGATAACAGAGGAATATTCTTAAGCTTGGATAGTTCTATTCAGCTTAGATACTCCTAATCTTTGTTTTCTATAATGGTTTTCAGACATGATTAAAGACTTTTGCTTGATTTTTTGTTTACTTTTAATGTCCAAGATATTTCTTGTTATTGGTGTTACTGATGCATCTCAAACTTTAGCTTTCTAAGCATGTTAAACTATGAATCTTCTTTGTTGGTTTTAATGTTATGAAGTCTTATTCTCAGTATGTATGTGTTTTGTTATCAAGCATATCGCACCTAGTTGCTAAGTCAAATGTGACTGCATATTAAACCCATTTGCTAAGTCAAAAAGTGACTTTCTAAGCTTTTTAGCAGACTAAATGTAACTGTGATAGGTATGAAAACACCCATCCTTTTACCACTTATTTCTTGCTAAAACGAGACCAAAACGCGTATTTAATGTCATTTGTTTGAAATTATGCGTGGTTTGTGTGTTTGTTGTGTTTTCAGAGCCAACCGGATAAATATTGAAGAAAACATGGGATTGCACGGGTTTTATCAAAGAAAAAGACGAAAAGACGAAGTCTATAGTCCAAGAGATGCAAAAGATTTGAAGTCAATGGGCCTATTTGAAGATTTATCGAAGAAAAGGACCAAAAATGGAAGATTTACATATGTCGAAGAACTCAAGTCTATTAAATGAAGAAATTAAAAGACGAGTTGAATTTATTCGTCGACAAATCCCGAATCGAAATCGAAAACATCAACTTTTCTGAAAAGACGAGAAGACAAAAAGAAAGGGAGAAAGCCCACTCACCAACCAAAGACAAGGCCTATAAATAGACCTTCCCTTCATAATTTTCAAGCAAGTTTTTTCTTTCTGTTTTCTTTTCTCCTAGTTCGTAGGAACACCAACTCCCTTAAGGAGATTGGTGGTTTTTATTTCCTTTGATTCCTTCATGATTATGTAAGTTTAATCTTTCCTTTGTTTGTTTGAATCTTAATCCTTAATACAAGTTTCCATTTAATCTTTCTTTCTTCTCTTGTTAATCCAAAGTTCTAAGTTTTTATTTTATTGAGTTTGATCTTCAAAAGTAAGTGGGTTTTGAGTTTTTGTTGTTTTGGTTTGATGTTTATCATTAGTACATGATTAGTGGTTAAATTGGTTTAAGTTTTGGTTAAAAACTTGGTGGATTTTGTTTAAATTCGTGTTGATTAAGTTCCCATGTTCTTCGTTTCTCCTTACTGTTTCATGTCCCCAGATTCCGAATGAACTAATCATTCCGAATCAAGGATTTGAACATATTATTCCGAACCAAAGGTTTCTGTTTAAAATATTCCGGATGAACAAGATATTTCGGATGAGTATTATGTAGTATTAATTATTCCGGATCAGTTCAATATTCCGAATCAACAGCAGTTATTCCGAATAAATTTTATTATTCTGGATAAAGAAACATTCCGAATGAAACATTATTCCGGATGAGTTAAACATTCCGCATGAGTCCTTTGTTTTAATTTATTCCGAATCAAACTTTTTATTCTAGTTATTCTGAACGAAGCATATATCCCGAATGAAGGGTTTTGTTTAAGTTATTCCGAGTCAACAAATATTCCGCATGAACCTTTTATTCCTGATGAACAATGTATTCCGGATGAGCTAAACATTCCGGATCAAGCACATACTCCGAACCAACACAACATTCCGGATCAACCATTTTATTCCGAGTCAAGCTTTTTTACCAAATATTCCGGATGAGCAAGGTTATTCCGGATAAAGGTATATTCCGGATGAGCAGATATTTCCGAATGAGCAGTTTGTGTTAATTATTCCGGATGAAGAATAACATTCCGAATGAAGCAAGATATTAAGAAGTATTCCGAACCAGCAATTTTCTTTGGTTATTCCGCATGAGCAAGAACATTCCGAACCAAGGCTTTTCAAAGTTTATTTCGAATCAGCTGAATTTCCAGGAGAAGGTCTTTACTGTTTAATTTCATTTCATGTTTTATTTTCAGTAATTGCATTTAGTTCAAATTTATTACTTCTCACATTTACCTTTTAAGTAGATATAGATCAAAAGCTCCCCCTTTTAGTTACCAAGAACAACAATTCCACTTTGAACTGTGATCGGTTCGAGAAGATACTGAGAACGAAACAACGACAAATATAATTGGGTACGAGCAACACAAAGAAAGATCTTGTAACCAAACCTTTTTATTAACTAACTAAAAACAGTTATTAAAATGGCGCCGCTGCCGGCTCTTTTCGTAAGGAACAATGGTTTCTTGTGAGAAAAATTGGATTTTGGGATCCGTTCTTTCGTGAACGTTATTTTCAAGTACAAAAATTTTCTAAAACCCATAAAAATATAAACTTTTCAAAAATACAAAAACATTAAAAAACCTATAAAAACCAAAAATATTTTCTCTTGCATTTTCTTTTTAGTGTATGCGTACTCGATCAACGTCTTATCGCGAGCCCGAGACTCTCGATAATTTAGACATGGTCGGTGTACACAACAACAATAATAATCCACCCCACCCCAACATGAATAACCTTCCCCAACCCGACCTACGAACCATGGAGGAGCTATGCCAACCTACGATGAATGGACGTGGAGGCCCGATTGCGCCGATGCAAATCACGGCTTAGGAGTTTTCGTTGAAGCATCACATGATTCAACAAGTGCAAACTAATCCATTTCGCGGATTTCCGGATGATGATGCCAACAAGCACCTCGACAAATTCATTACCATGACTCAAAGCATGAAGATGCCCGGTGTTTCTATGGATGTTCTTCGCCTTCAACTCTTTCCCCACACGCTTTCTCACCATGCCAAAAAATGGTTTGACCGTCTTCCAAAGAATTCTATTCATACTTGGGACGACATGACTCAACGCTTTTTGTCGCGCTACTTCCTATCATCCATGGTCACGAGCCTTCGTAACCAAATTAGTGGATTCATGCAAGACAATGATGAATCGCTCTTTGATGCTTGGGAACGATACAATGATTTGATCGACCGTCGTCCAAATCACAACATGCTCCCCGTCACTCTCATTGATACTTTCTACAATGGTCTCACTTTTCGTGATCGTGACACGATCAACGCCGCCGCCGGTGGTACTTTTATGAAAAGGAGACCGGAGGAGTGTAGAGAGTTGATCGAAAACATGACTACTCACCACAAGAATTGGGATTCATCCGCATTCTCAAGATCTAATCCGAGAGTCAATGTTTCATCTACTTCTTCCACCACCGACATGTCCGCCATGGAACGAGCCATTATCGAAATGAGCAAAAATATGCAAACTTTGGCTAGTAACCATACTCAACAAGCTAAAGCCGTCGCTAATTCTTGTGAAACATGTGGTGGTCCTCATTCTTACAATTATTGTCCTTCTACTCAAGGCAATTTTTGTGAAAACGTTAACGCAACATACGGTACTTATCCCACGGGAGGCTATCAAGCTCGTCCTCAAGGAGACCGTAACTTGCTAAGTTATCGTTCAAACAACTATCTTGCTCTACCCGGTTTTACTCCTCCAAACCAAAACCAACAACAAAGCTATAACCGAAATAACCAATCCCAACCTCGTGCTAACAATCAATATCAATCCCAAAGAAACCCATACCCACCTCAAGGAAATTCGCAAGCTTACCAAGATCCACCACTCAATCAACCGATGGCATTGAATCAAGACATCGAGACGTTCATGAGGACTAATAGAGAGATGGTGACGAATCTTTAGAGTCAATTCATCAACTTGAAGGGAGATATGGCGAAACAAGGGAGCGATATTCGAGCCGATCTAAGGAATGACATGGCGAAACAAAGCAATGATATTCGCGCAGACATGAGAGACTCTTTCAGCACTCAAGCGGATAACATACGTGATATGATCGGGTCGCTCTTCCAAGGTAATCAACCCTCTTCTTCGGGTACTCTTCCGAGTAACACCGTTGCTAATCCAAGAGGGGAGATGAAAGCAATCACCACTCGTAGTGGAAAAGGTTATACAGAACCCGAGCTTCCTACACCTCCACCCGTGATTGTGAACAAGGAAAAAGAGCAACTTTCCTCACCTCCTTTGCCTTCTACCCCCATTCCCCCACCACCCGCGGGTGTGAGTGATCCTACTCCCCTAAAGCCTTCCTCTTCATCCGATATACCTTATCCTTCAAGGTTGAGGAAAGAGAAGCAAAAGAGCAAGGATGATATTCAAGTTTCAAACTTTCTCAAAATGTTTAAACAATTGAATTTTAACATCTCCTTTGCCGAGGCTCTCGCTCACATGCCTAAATATGCGAAGATGTTTAAAGATCTTCTTAGTGACAAGGAGAAGCTTCTTGACATTGCTCAGACCCAACTTAATGAGAATTGCTCCACGGTTCTCTTAAGGAAATTGCCCACCAAACTTGGTGATCCGGGTCGCTTCTTGATTCCTTGCAACTTCCCGGGAGTAGAGAATTGCATGGCCCTAGCCGATCTAGGTGCTAGTATTAACTTAATGCCTTTAAGTGTTTGGAAGCAATTATCTCTCCCCGAGCTAGTCCCCACCAAAATGACTTTGGAATTAGCTAACCGTACGGTTGCTTATCCAGTGGGGATAGCCGAAGACGTCTTTGTTGGCGTTGACAAATTCACCTTCCCGGCGGATTTTGTTGTCGTTGACTACGAGATGGACCCTCGTGTTCCATTAATCGTTGGACGTCCTTTCTTGAGGACCGGTCGCACTCTCATTGATGTAGCCGCGGGCGAAATAATCATGAGAGTTGGTGACGATAAAATTGTCTTCAACATGGGTAATATTTCTAAGCAACCTTATTCATATGAGAGTGTTAATGCTATTGATGTTCTCGATGAGGCTTGTGAAGAACACTTTCATGATGCTTGCAAAAGTAATCTCTCTTCTCTACCCAATGTTGAGACCGTTGCCTCAATTGCTCCGTCATTGACTCCTTTTAGAGAAAGTGACTTTCTTTTGGATGATTTTGAAGCTAGCTTGGGTCCACTTGATCTTAAGTATGATGATTCTCCCACCGATTGGGAAGAAGACATTCGTACAATTGAGAAACTTCTCAATGAAGACCCTTTTTCTCCTCCTTCTCCTAAAGAGGTGACTAATGATGATCCATCGTTAGTTGCACCATCTATTGAGGATCCTCCTACTCTTGAGCTTAAGGACTTACCTCCTCATCTCGAGTATGTTTTCTTAGAAGGCATTGATCAACTTCCCGTTATCATTGCTAAGGACTTAAAACCCAATGAGAAAACTCGTCTCATTGAAGTTCTCAAGAAACATAAAAGAGTTATCGCTTGGAAAATCTCCGATATTCGTGGAATTGATCCTCACTTTTGCACACATAAAATTCTCATGGAGGACGACTTTAAGCCCACAATTCAAAGCCAACGAAGGGTGAATCCTAAAATCCATGACGTTATCAAAAAAGAGGTTATCAAACTTCTTGATGCGGGCATGATTTACCCTATCTCGGATTCACCATGGGTTAGTCCAGTCCATTGTGTGCCTAAGAAAGGCGGAATCACTGTTGTGCCCAATCAAAACAACAAGTTGATTCCTACACGTCTCGTTACTGGGTGGAGAGTTTGTATAGACTATCGCAAACTCAATGATGCCACGAGAAAGGATCATTTTCCTCTTCCTTTTATGGACCAAATGCGTGAACGTTTAGCGGGTAATGAATATTACTGCTTTCTAGATGGTTTCTCGGGTTATTTCCAAATACCCATCGATCCCCAAGATCAAGAGAAGACAACATTCACTTGTCCCTATGGCACTTTGCCTACAAAAGAATGCCTTTTGGCTTATGCAATGCCCCTGGGACTTTCTAAAGGTGCATGTTGGCTATTTTCCATGACATGGTTGAGCAAACCATGGAAGTCTTCATGGATGATTTCTTGGTCTTTGGTGATTCATTCTCTTCTTGCCTTGCCAATTTAGAACGTATGCTTAAGCGGTGCGAAGACACTGCCTTGTTCTAAACTGGGAAAAATGCCATTTTATGGTAAAAGAAGACATTGTGCTAGGACACAAAATCTCAAAAGCCGGTCTTGAAGTGGACCGTGCTAAAGTGGATTTCATAGCCAAATTACCTCCACCTTCAACCGTGAAGGGTGTGAGAAGTTTTCTTGGTCATGCGGGCTTCTACCGTCGATTTATCAAAGATTTTTCTAAAATCGCTTGCCCGATGACCCACCTCTTGGAAAAAGATACTCCTTTTATCTTTTCCAAAGAGTGTATTGAAGCCTTCAATCTTCTTAAGGATAAGCTAACTAAGGCACCGGTCTTGGTTACCCATAATTGGGAGCTACCTTTTGAGTTGATGTGCGATGCTAGCGACTTTGCTATTGGAGCGGTTTTGGGCCAAAGAGTGAATAAACACTTCCAACCAATCTATTATGCTAGCAAGACAATGACGGGGGCTCAATTGCATTATACGACAACCGAAAAAGAGCTTTTAGCTGTTTTCTATGCTTTTGAAAAATTTCGCCCCTATCTTCTTTTATCCACCACCATCGTATACACGTACCATTCCGCGTTGAAGTACTTGATGACTAAGCACGACTCTAAGCCAAGACTTCTTTGCTGGGTTTTACTCCTTCAAGAATTTAACATTGAAATTCGTGACAAGAAGGGCGCTGAAAACCTACCCGCGGATCATCTAAGTAGACTTGAGGATCCATATCAAGGGGATCATCCAAACAAAGAGATCAATGACTCTTTTCCCCTTGAGACCTTAATGTCTATAAATCTCAATCTTGATGACACCCCGTGGTTTGCCGACATTGCAAACTACTTAGCGGGTGGTGTTCTCATCAAAAGGTTAACATCCCAACAAAAGAAAAAGTTCTTGAATGATGTTAAGACTTACTTTTGGGATTACCCTTTTCTCTTCAAACAATGTGCTGATTTGATTATTCGTCGATGTGTTGACGGACCGACAACTTTAGATATTCTCGAGGCTTGCCACAAAGGACCCACCGGTGGTCACTTTGGTCCCAACTACACCGCCAAAAAAGTGTTTGACTCGGGATTTTATTGGCCCACCATTTATCGTGATGCTCACGAGATGGTTAAACATTGTGATGCTTGCCAAAAACAAGGCAAGATCACACATAAAGATGAGATGCCACAAAATTTCATACAAGAATGTGAAATCTTTGATGTATGGGGCATCGACTTTATGGGGTCATTCCCTTCTTCTAAAGGACACAAGTATATCCTCGTAGCCGTTTACTATGTTTCTAAATGGGTTGAAGCTAAGGCTCTCCCAACGAACGATGCGAGGGTGGTTGTGAACTTTTTAAAGCAACTGTTTGCTCGATTCGGTGTTCCTCGTGCTATAATCAATGACCGCGGGACTCATTTTTGCAATGATCAATTTGCAAGAGTCATGGCTAAGTATGGTGTCAATCACCGTCTTTCCACCGCTTATCATCCTCAAATCAACGGTCAAGCCGAGATATCCAACCGTGGATCGAAGCGAATTTTGGAACGTACTGTGGGAGAGCATCGTGCCTCATGGGCCGATAAACTTGATGATGCTCTGTGGGCTTTCCGTACCGACTATAAGACACCTATTGGTTGTACACCTTATCATCTTGTGTACGGGAAAGCATGCCACCTCCCTATCGAGCTGTAACATAAGGCATACTAGGCCTTGAAGTGGGCTAACATCGACATCAACAAAGTCGGTGATCTTCGCAAGATTCAACTCAACGAGCTAAATGAACTGAGGAATGAAGCTTACGAGAACTCATTGATCTACAAGGAGAAGACCAAGATCATCCACGATGTTAAAATTAAGAACCGAGAGTTCCACGTTGGTGATCAACTCTTACTTTTTAACTCTCGGTTGAAGATCTTCTCGGGCAAGTTGAAGAGCCGCTGGTCTGGTCCATTCACCATCGCCAAAGTCTTTCCCTATGGCACCATTGAGCTTTCTCAGCCAAATGGGCCCAATTTTAAGGTGAATGGCCAGCGTTTGAAGTTGTACTTTGGTGAGGACATCTCTCATGAGATGATTCCATCCCTCACCACGTTTCCCATGCATTAGTTCGGGACCGAGTCAGGCTCGTGACTCGGTTAACAAAAACAAGCGCTCCTCAGGAGGCAACCCGAGTATCTATCCCCCCTTTTCCCGTTTTTCATCCTAAGTGTAGGGGGAGCTATATAGGTTGCTTGTGTGTTGTATGGTGATGTGATTACAGGGATAAGTGCACTCTTGGAATCTTTGAAGAACCATGCTCCCATGTTATCCGCAACTCCGGTTCTATTTCTCAACTATCGTGATTCAATTTTCTTCATACTCACATTTGAAATTGATCACTTTAGTTGTCTCCTCCTTAACTTGATTTAACCAACGTGCACAATGTCATAAGTGTAGGGGAGACTTTTCCCACATGATTAAACATTGAGGATAATGTTTATATTAAGTGTAGGGGAGACTTCTATCGAAGTTTTAAGTGGACTTTTCCATTAAAGTGCCTTCATTTAACCGGAAAATTCGATTTTTCGACATTTTTCAAAATTTTTAATCTATTTTGGCCTAGTTGTATAGTTGTATTTTCCTTTGTTATGTTTATTTTCTTTCCTTGCTAGAATAAAATTTCAATAAAGTGGTTTTAAATTTTTCAAAGTCGTGAATATTTTGACTCAACCCGAGTTTACTTATCTAAGTTTACTCTAGCTAGTATCCTTAACGTGTTTAAGTCAAGTTTTGCTAGGCTTTTATATAAGGAGCTTTAAAACGCGAAAGTCTTAACTCTCACGGGTTAAGAACAAGAACTTTTCGCAAGTTCCTATAATTGATCCTAGAGAGTCGTTTATCAAGGGAACTTTAAATCGCAAATTCTAAACTTGAAAGAGTCTAAGAAGATGCAAGATCCTATAGGCGACTCGAAAACCCAAAATTTTGATTTAATTGGCTAAGCATCCACGAGTCTCATTCCTTGATATTTTAAATTGTGGAGAATGAGAGATGATAGAGTCAATTATATGTTTGGTATTATTTCGTGAATTTATGTGAGTTGATTATAAGCCTATTCTCCCATCGCTTGCTAATAAATTTATCTGCAATAAATAAGGTTGTACGATTTGAAAAGTTACTTAGCTTCTAGCCCAAGATCGTTTAAAAGTTGCTCGGTATTAATTAGAGTTCATAGCCAAGCATAACTTATTGAAGCGGGATGCGAAGATTGCGAGTCCGAAAAGGCCCTAAAAAGGCATGAGGGCTACATTTTGTTGCTAAAGATCCAAAAGTGATGTGAAGAATCATTTATCGAAAATCAATATGAAGGATCGAGACACACGACGAAAAGCAAAAACTCCCCAAAAGTCATGGAGAAGTCTATCTGAAAAGACCCTAGCAAGGTATGAGGATAAATAGATCCAAGTCCTAAAAGGAGGCGGATCGTTGTATATCAAAGTCCAAAATAAAGATTGGAGAAAAATAAAGAAGTCGTGGTCCAAATATGAAGAATATCTCAAAACTTCAAGTGAAGGAATTCCTATTATGAAGAGAAGACCATAATTTCAAGAACGTCTCTCAAAGATTCGAAGTATGAAGTCGCTGCCAAATATCGGTCCGAGAAAGGTCTCAAATCGTGAAGCGAGTTATGCCAAGATATGAACTTTATGAGGTCCCGAGAAGCAGTTTTAAAAGATTTTGTCCTTTAGCTAACTATTGATCAAATCGTCCCACTTTGTTTTCAGCCTAAATAACTATCGAAATAAGTCAAACAATGCATCCTCGTGATTATTCAAGACAACAATAAAATATAAGAGATACACCTAGGAATAAGGGAGTCTAAGTGAATAATTGGGCCACATGAGTTCGTGTTCGTTTGCTAACTTATAATAACAATGATCTCGTTTTTAAGCTTGGTATGAGGAACGTAAAACTTGAGAATGATGAACATTCATGACAATCTAAAACCCCAATGTAAGTCTTTAAATACTTTACTTGTTTTGTTCTTTTGGTTTCCTTAGTGTTTAGAATTTAATAAAGGCCAAGGTGGGTTATTTATGATGAGAAATGTAAACCGTGCTTTAAAATTATAGCATTGCATGAGGGCATGGAAATGGTTAAGTGTAGGGGATTTGAGAGGTGTGAAAACACCCATCCTTTTACCACTTATTTCTTGCTAAAACGAGACCAAAACGCGTATTTAATGTCATTTGTTTGGAATTATGCGTGGTTTGTGTGTTTGTTGTGTTTTCAGAGCCAACCGGATAAATATTGAAGAAAACATGGGATTGCACGGGTTTTATCGAAGAAAAAGACGAAAAGACGAATTCTATAGTCCAAGAGATGCAAAAGATTTGAAGTCAATGGGCCTATTTGAAGATTTATCGAAGAAAAGGACCAAAAATGGAAGATTTACATATGTCGAAGAACTCAAGTCTATTAAATGAAGAAATTAAAAGACGAGTTGAATTTATTCGTCGACAAATCCCGAATCAAAATAAAAAACGTCAACTTTTCTGAAAAGACGAGAGACAAAAAGAAAGGGAGAAATCCTACTCACCAACCAAAGACAAGGCCTATAAATAGACCTTCCCTTCACAATTTTCAAGCGAGTTTTTTCTTTCTGTTTTCTTTTCTCCTATTTCGTAGGAACACCAACTCCCTTAAGGAGATTGGTGATATTTATTTCCTTTGATTCCTTCATGATTATGTAGGTTTAATCTTTCCTTTGTTTGTTTGAATCTTAATCCTTAATACAAGTTTCCATTTAATCTTTCTTTCTTCTCTTGTTAATCCAAAGTTCTAAGTTTTTATTTTATTGAGTTTGATCTTCAAAAGTAAGTGAGTTTTGAGTTTTTGTTGTTTTGGTTTGATGTTTATCATTAGTAGATGATTAGTGGTTAAATTGGTTTAAGTTTTGGTTAAAAACTTGGTGGATTTTGTTTAAATTTGTGTTGATTAAGTTCCCCTGTTCTTCGTTTCTCCTTACTGTTTCATGTCCCCAGATTCCGAATGAACTAATCATTCCGAATCAAGCATTTGAACATATTAGTCTGAACCAAAGGTTTCTGTTTAAAATATTCCGGATGAACAAGATATTCCGGATGAGTATTATGTAGTATTATTTATTCCGGATCAGTTCAATATTCCGAATCAACAGCAGTTATTCCGAATAAATTTTATTATTCCGGATAAAGAAACATTCCGAATGAAACATTATTTCGGATGAGTTAAACATCCCGCGTGATTCCTTTGTTTTAATTTATTCTGAATCAAAGTTTTTCTTCTAGTTATTCCGAACGAAGCATATATCCCGAATGAAGGGTTTTGTTTAAGTTATTCCGAGTCAACAAATATTCCGCATGAACCTTTTATTCCGGATGAACAATGTATTCCGGATGAGCTAAACATTCCGGATCAAGCACTTATTCCGAATCAACACAACATTCCGGATCAACCATTTTATTCCGAGTCTAGCTTTTTTGCCAAATATTCCGGATGAGCAAGGTTATTCCGGATAAAGGTATATTCCGGATGAGCAGATCTTTCCGAATGAGCAGTTTGTGTTAATTATTCCGGATGAAGAATAACATTCCGAATGAAGCAAGATATTAAGAAGTATTCCGAACCAGCATTTTTCTTTGGTTATTCCGCATGAGCAAGAACATTCCGAACCAAGGCTTTTCAAAGTTTATTCCGAATCAGCTGAATTTCCAGGAGAAGGTCTTTACTGTTTAATTTCAATTCAAGTTTTATTTTCAGTAATTGCATTTATTTCAATTTTATTACTTCTCGCATTTAGCTTTTAAGTAGACATAGATTAAAAGCTCCCCCTTTTAGTTACCAAGAGCAACAATTCCACTTTGAACCGTGATCGATTCGAGAAGATACCGAGAACGAAACAACGACAAATATAATTGGGTACGAGCAACACAAAGAAAGATCTTGCAACCAAACCTTTTTATTAACTAACTAAAAACAGTTATTAGACTGCCTAATCTCAGAAAACACAATTAAAATATACAGATCATACAAATAGGTAAATTACTTCCATTGATAAACATAACTGTTTGTATATTTCATTCAAACCAATACAACAAAATTTGCCTTTTGATTTGGCCAAATTATAAACATACTAATAATTCATTCACATAAACCTTGTGAACCAAACATAACCTACAAATCCCAACCATGAGAGGTACAAGTATTTCCTAATCCGTGCTTGATCTTTTTCCACTTGTGTTAGTGCTGTTGAAGAGCATTTCTTCCTCTTAACAAACCAGGTATTATTGGTGTAGCACATCGGCGAATTGGGGGATCTACCCAATCAATGAATGGACAATTAGAATACTATCGAATAAAAAAAGTGTCAATTCGTATGAACCCTAATTACAAACTTAATTAACCAAATTCAAATTAGAGAGATTACAAGTATTGGACAAGAATAAAACCTTTGTCCTGGATTTTGATCAGTCCACGATGTTCGAATCACAATAGCTCTTCCATAAAAAACAATCAACCATTTTGATAGTTGGGATTTAGATAGGGTTTATGTTAATTGTGTGTGTATGTTTCAAAAACGAGAGAAGCTAACTAACACAAAGGGTTTGTGGTTATACATTTGAAAAAATAAGTAGCAAACTAAGAATACCGAAAATACCCCCACGTTTGAAGTATGTGGGTAAACTTAATGGAGAAACCTAACAGGAGTTAGCAATAGGGATGAACACTATTCACAAACTACGATATAAGGATTCCTCGTGTAGAAGCCAATAATAAAGACGAAAGTTGTGATTTTGACCAAATCACAAGAACGAATGCTATAATTTACTTTAAAAATTAATAATAAATAAAGTATTACAATGTTGTAGAAGAGAAATTATTAATACACATATAATACGTACATACTACACTTACGATTGTTGTGTGCTAAATAAGATTTTTAAATTTTTTTAAGAGAGAGAGTTTAAAGTGATTTATACGTATTTGGTATAGATGACAGGTTAATGATGATCATATCATAATACTACGAGAGTAGTTGAAGATGATAACGTTGACAATTTTACAATGATACATTTGTCAATTTTATAGTGTTTTGTCATTAAGAATAAATTAACTTACGAGTCCGTCCAAGTAGTTAAAGTTAATATGAAGTCAACTTACTTGCCTCTACTCATTATAACTTCATTTGATCATCCCATTTGTATTGCATTCGTTCTCACGTACATAAACTTCTAAAAGTGTAAGTCAAATTCATTGTAATTTTTTATTGTTTCATGTTTGTATTTGCTCATCTTATACCTCATTTTGTTCCAAATCTCTGTATATATGCTATCATTGTAAAACATTTAGTGTAATTATACCATAAAGTCATAATTAAACAACTTAAATTTCGGAGACAATTGAAGTTGGGATCGTCGTAGTTTTAGAATTTTGTGAATTGAATTATTGTTGTCATTTGACTCAAACTAAAACAAAAGATCTTCTGATTTGGTAATTGGATAAATTAGGTGTTATTAAATCAGGATACTCTTGGCTGTAGTTTACTGGTAAAGTATTGTAACTATTAACTAATGTTATTATAGCTATACTTATTAAAAAGTTTCATTAAAAGTAAATATTTTGTCTTAATGTTTTAAGATTTTTTTAGATATATCTCAAATGCTTTATAATGTAATATATGTATAGATTAAACTCTTTATTTTTCCCTCTCTTTTATCGCTTAAATAAAATACATAAATTGTTTGGAGCTTTTGTTGCTTGTTTACAAAGTGATTCCCTTTCCTTTATTCTTTGTTTCTAATATATATGTTGTTTGGAGTTGCACATTTATTCTTTATTTCTAATATATATGTTGTTTGGAGTTGCACATTTATTCTTTATTTCTAATATATATGTTGTTTGGAGTTGCACATTTAGTGGGTGTTTGGGGCTGCTTTTTTAATTGAATTCCAAAATTCTAATATACACAACTAGCATGTTTGTCGTGTGTACATGTTATGTGGTACTACAACATAAAAGCACTCACATAGTCCCATGTCTACTTATTCATATTTTTCAGAAAATCTTTACTGTGAACACAGCTCAATCTCATTATTGATAATGGCTACTGCACCCATTCCTCATCGTTGGAAATATGATGTCTTTGTAAGCTTTAGAGGCGAAGATATACGTAAAAGTTTCATGGATCATCTATTCAATGATTTCAAGCAAAAAGGAATTCATGCTTTTAGAGATGACAACGACTTGCCTAAAGGAGAAACAATATCTCAAGAACTCTAAGCAGCCATTGAAAGATCAAGGTTTTTGATAGTTATCTTCTCTAAGAATTACGCTACTTCATCATCATGTCTGAGGGAACTTGTCAAGATACTCGAGTGCAAGCAGATTGAAGATCCCAAACATGAGGTTCGGACTATATTTTATGATGCCAAGCCTGATGTGGTGAGGAAGCAAAAAAGGAGTTATGCAGAAGTGTTCGGTAAGCACAAAGTTTTAAATAGTGCACAAGTGGGTAAATGGAAACAAGCTTTATCCATGGCAGCTGACACATCTGGATTTGATCTCGAAGACATGAAAAATGGGTAAATTTCTTGTTTCGTGCGATTAATTTTTAGTGCTGGTTGTTTACTTACAAATCAGTTTGTCTTGTAGTGAGCTCTACTAAGCTTACGGCTAAGTGGTTTTCTTTTTCTTTTGGGTCTTTGTGGTTAACAGGTATGAGTACAAGTTCATCGAATGCATCTCTAAAGACATGTTGGGTCAAAAAGTTGATGTGGCAGAAACTCAAAAACGAAGAAAACATGAAGAAATTGTCCAAGCGTTGTCAAGAGTTAATCAAGCGTTGACATGTACAATTTAGGCGTTGATAGCTCAAGAGTTGTCATGTACAATGTAAGCATTGTTACATGTAATTCAAGCATTGACAAAACATAGACAAAAGAAGCTTATGGAAGCTTCTATTTAGATAAACATGCAAAAGATATTCTGCATAAGTTTATTTAAATAGAAGATTTACTTGTTTATTCATCATTATCTCTTGTAAACCCTAATCCTTACACTATAAAAGGAACCAAGGGTCTTAGGTTTTATTCATTCAATTCATTCACAATGTAAACCTAAAGTGTGTGTCGACTAGACGTGGGATTCAATGTATACACGTCTAGTGGTTGTTGATTATTAATATAATTAACAATCCAATTGTGTTTTAATTTATGTTATTGTGCCTAAACACCTTGTTAATGTGTCGTGTTCTAATTCCGCTTTGATTGTATAATCATATGAACATGATGCATTCCTAGTAGCTTCAAAGATCCGGAAACCAAGGTTTCCACAATTGGTATCAGAGCCTCGTGGCTCGTGATGCTAGGACCAACAAGGTGTTCGTGTTTCGAGAAGAAAAGAAAAATCCGTCTAGGATTTTTCTGGACGTTTTTGTGTGCGCAGCAGCATTCAGAAGGGCATAACTTTTTATTGAACTGTTGGATCGCCACGAAATTTTATATGTGTGTTCTACATACATATATCTAGATATCCACCGGAGGGATTGTCGAGATCAATCCCCAAGAAAAAGTTATTAAGCGTCGAAGTCAGCAGGGATCATATGCTGTTTTTCTGTGAACAGTTATAGTAAAAACGCGATTTCTCCTTCGTTAACCGTTGGATCGTCGTGAAATTCGATCAGTAGGTTCTTGACACTTATGTCTAGGATCTCACCGAAGGGATCTTCGATCTGAGCATTTATGAAGAAGTTATTCGCTGTCGAAGTTCACTGCAGTTTATGGATTTTCACATGAAATAATGATTTAGGGTTTATAAAACCCCAGATCAATTAGCCGCTGATGGGAGTTATTTAGACGCTGATAGATGTTGGTGTGACGCTGATAGATGTTGGTGTGACGCTGACAAGGCATGGATGAGACGCTGATGACGTCAGCGTTTGGGACAAGACGCTGACAAGGTTTAAAGTTGACGCTGACGTTTGTTATTTAGGCGCTGACAGGCTTAATTTTGACGCTGACAGAATAAGTCAACGCTGACAGGTTGACAGTGTCGTCCGATATATGAATTCCAACGCTGATAGGTATGGTCTGATATCAGACAATACAACTGCCAAAGATATTGGACAGAAGAGGATATTGGACAACACAATGATTGCTGCTGTTTGGAAAATTGGTACGTTTTTAGCACACAAAAAGGAGGATTATACACACAAAGGTACATGGAATCTCCGTTTTATTTAGAATATCATGGTGATATTAATGGCTCGGATATTTTGAAAGGGATTAATGATTTTTAAGTAAGTTAGCAACCATTCATGAAGAATTTTATTGGATTATGTAATCGGGATAGCCTTGTGAAAGAGTTATTCGTTAACAGCTTTTACATATGAAGATATTGACTTGTCATGAAGAGGTGTTAGCTTAAAGGGAAGAATTCTTATGGTAAGTTTGATGATTGAAGAAGATTTTCGCGAGTTTGTGTTCTATCATATCTTAAAGTCGTGCACTTCCAGTCATAGACTTTAAAGGTAACTTGTTCGTGCTTTACATGGTTGGTGAAGAAGACTTGTCATAAACACTTGAAGGAGTTACATTATCGTGCTCAGTGTCTCACAAAGGATGAGAATATTGACAAGGGATCGAGGTCTACTTATATCATACTCTATAAGTTCTTAGTCACATGGATAGTACAAGACATGGAACACAAGGTTGGGTCATTCTACTTCTACATCAAAAATATTATATTAATTGTTCTTCAAGATCATTACACAGAGCCTACTTCTGGAGAATCTTCAACATTGCATACATTGTTTACTTCCTTGTTGATGTGACAAAAAGGGGAAGACATACATGCTACACTTGAGGGGAAGCAATTTGAAGATCATGTACAACTTACAAGAGATACACATAGAGTTTTGCCACTATCAACCAGGGGAAGATTGTTGGGTCAAAAAGTTGATGTGGCAGAAACTCAAAAACGAAGAAAACATGAAGAAATTGTCCAAGCATTGTCAAGAGTTAATCAAGCGTTGACATGTACAATTTAGGCGTTGATAGAGGAAATTTGGGCGTTGACAGATCTGCATATGGAGGTGATGTATTCCAGTCATCATCTATCATCAAGGATGTTCCTACTCAGGTATTACCATCTACCTTACCAACCATTGCACCATCAGATAAGGGTAAGGGTAAGTTGGTAGAAGAAATTGTTCCAAAGAATGCAGCTCAAGTTGAATTTGATAGAAGATTGGCTGAGCAAATGATGGAACAAGGTGAAAAGGAAAAGTCACCATTTGTTGTAACTTCTGAAGAAGAAAGTGATGGAGATAGCTCAGACTCAAGTGTGATGATTATTGAACCAGAAAGGCTTGAGTATGGTGATGAGCTTGCTAGGGAAAAGCTGAGAGATTTAAAGTTGCAGATTGATTTTGACATGCCAGAGGTGGTTCAGATGTACAAATTTGGGAAGAAAGCTGTATGGATAATCTAGACTTGACCATTTCAGATCAAATATGGGGTTTGGAGATTCTTCTTAGAGTTCAGAAGGATTGTAAGGTGATTTTGAAGCACAAGGCAAGCAACATTCTCTCTGAGTTAAAAAGGGATAGAAGGAAGCTCTACTTTATGTTGCACAGATGTCATGGAGTTGGATGGACACATCAGAAGCTGAAGGCTTTGACATTTGATGAGTTGGAACATAGGGCTTATCCTATTTGGGTGAAAGTGTAGGAAGAAAACACTTTCAGACTTCTTTCAGATGAAAGAAAGGAGCAACTTGCAGAAGAGATGGAAATCAAGAAAGCTATGATAGTTCCCAGGCCAGTGAAGAAGGGATTTACACTTGAGTTTCCAAAAGATATGAATCAACTATATCCAAGTGAAGCAGTTATTAGAAAGAGCCTCAAGCTCTCCCCATTAGAAGCTTCAGATATGGTGCATGTGTTACCACTAGATTCCAGGAATCCAATTGTGAGTTATGATGAGGATGAATGTGGATTCTGGAAGATTGGAAGATATGGCAAGGAGGTACACACTTTTACCACTCTCATATCTTTATTTGCAAGTTGTGATAAAGAAGACTTGGTGGACCTTTGGAGGTTGTTGGAGACCAAGTATGAGGCTGAAGCACCAACTTCAGCTAATGGAATAAAACTTTGGACCACATTCAAAAGAATGTGTGGGACAAATGAAGAAGATCCTGAAATATGGAAAGATCTTGAAGATGACCTCAGTGGTCTTCAATGGAGGTTATATTCAGCTGCTGGTGTATACCATTTGAGTTCTACAAAGTTTGCTGAGTATCTACTAGTGGATGCTCAATATTTCATATCCAAGGCTGTTTTGGAAAATATGAAGGACACCCAGTTGGAGATAGATTATACAAGTGACGTGGCAAAGAATTTGATCAGATTTATTTATTACCAATATGATAAGGTTTGTCAGACTCCTCCAAGTTCTTAATGTTTATTCAGAAACTTGATCATAAGAGTGGATATCAAGTTTAGGGGAGGATTGTTGGGAATAAATTAAGGCCAGATCACTTGAACGCTGACAAGAACAACTCAAGCGTTGACAAGAGCAAAGTGAGCGCTGACAGCTTAAGCGTTGACAAGTTAAAGTCAAGCGTTGACAAGATTGAAGACAAGCACTGATGGAAGATATAAGCTACACGTTTATTATGTTCTAGAATACTTCTAGTAAGGATAGAAACGACAATGTATTTTCTATGTTTATCTTTACTTAGAATAGTTGATACGTAGCTTATTGTACAAGGCTTCTTAGTCTATAAAAGAAGGCCTTTAGGTTAATGTTTAGAATCAAGTTTTCATTAAGTTTTCATTCGTAAACATCTTTCATTGTAAGCAAGTTCGACATTCATAATCAAAGTGAAAGTTTTGTTTACATCTTGTGTTCTTGTTTAAGTATTAAATTCCGCATAATACTTAGATTCACAAAGCATATAACAAAGGTTTCTCTACGTGTTATACTTGATCTAATCTCGTATACACAAAGCTAATCGATCTAAGTTTGGGATCAACAAGACATACTCAAAAAATTATGTGACGGCCCCTTGCATGTTGGTGAAAATCTGGTTGGCATAGATTCCCATTTCGACAGATTAGGCTTGTCACAGTTCGTTAAGTCACATAAGGTTAACATGATTGGAATATGTGGTATAAGCGGAATAGGAAAAACGACCCTTTGCAAAGCTATTTATAATGTAAAACCCGCATGAAAAATCTAGAACACATTAATTACACGAAATAACAATATAATTAAAACGTTTAATTAATTATAACACGACACGCATTCAAGAATATTTAACGATCACGACAAGTATTCACGTTAAATAAATAAATCACGAACCAAGTCACGAGGATTAATAAACATGAAAAAACGAAACAAGTGTACATGTGGGCCGTTTTAGCCGGCCTAAAAGAGAAACAAGAACAAAGGCCCAAGGCCCGGCCCATGGATTAATTTAACAACCAGGAAGTAAAGTTACACTTCATTTTATCAAAAAAAATAAAAAAAAATAAAACCCTAGGTGTTGGTGCTCTAGCCGCTAGCCACATAGATAAAAAAGGAGTAATTTGACATACGACAATTGAAACCTTCATTTACATTTAACCCTCACATAAGTTGCTACACACATTCATACAAAAATATTTCACACGAAGCTTTGGTTTATAACCAAATTCCAGATCGAGTTTTTGGTTCACGTTTTGGTTATTAATCGTGAGTAAATGGGGGATCAGTTGGTTAGGGTTTCGAAGTCGTCTCGAGTTTACATCGACCAGTTCAAAATTTCGTAAAGAATTATAGTTCGCGATTGAATAAGGTTGGCGTGTTAGCAGAAGATAGATTGTTTTCATGATTCAGCTTTGTCTCGCGACAATATTCCATTGATGTTCATGTTGTGTCGTTTGGATCTGCTTGTGCTTTCCTTAAAGGTACCATTTAAATCATACGGTTCTAACTTTCATATATTTTTAGGTTAACTATATTGAGATAATAAGATGATTAAAGAAAATAATACTTGGTGACCATGACGAATCATTAAGATGTGCAGCTTTCAAATATGACCTTTGTTCAATACCTTATAAGACATGAATTTGTTTATTAGTTTAAAAGACATAAGAATCTTCATCATCATCGAAACACATATTAGGAATGTGGGTTACAAATGATCTTTTAAGTATTTATAAAATTACATATTTTGATGACTATAATGAAAGGGTTTAGAAGCGAATATATACTGTATTAACTATTGATCTATAGTTTTGGTCCATAACATTAGTTTCACAATACCATGTTAAGCTAGATACTTTTGAGATAACATGCTAATTAAACATTCATTGGTAGTACAACTTCACATTTCAAGGAGACTATGTAAAACGCATGCTAGTGGTCATGGGAATTAAACTTAGAAAATAAATTGATCATTTAAATATTTAATCAGTAAGTTAAACTAAGGGACAATGGATGTCAGGAAATAAGTTCAAGATTGTAAGCGAGGGTGTTTGGATTACTTAATTATTTACAGCTTATTAATCGGCTTATTGGTTAATCCGACTTATTTAAATTGAATTATTATTATTTTGACTTATGTTAAAAAAATGGATTAAATTAAATCATGATATATTAAAATAGGCTTATTTAATTAGCTTATTACATGAAATACTTTATCAATAACTCACGAACCATGCTAGATTAAGGAAATACATAATTATTCATGAACAAGTATAACAAGTCAAGAACCAGTAACTCATGTCATGTGCCGACAACTCATTCACGTCCTTTATTTATGTAGTATCCGTGAAGTCGGAGTAGACCCTTCAGCTTTCATTCTTATTTCATTACCGGACACGAGGTACGGATTTTCCGTCCTTTAAGTAAGGACTTCCTTTCCTATGCATGATTAGGATTTCCCGTCTGCAGCCAAATGTTTTCCCCAGTATGTGTTTAAGCTTATCAGTAATCATGTTAATAACTAAATAAATTGCCTGAGCATTATATACAAGCATGACCAGTTTATGTACTAGTTACGGAGGTACCGTAACCATGGCACTAGAGGCACCGGTGTCGTGACTCACATGCAGGAGAGTGATATCCTGCATCGTCCCACTCAGCTCAGTTTGGTCATTTTATCAGTATTTTTAGTGGGACGTATGGATGCATCCTAGGCTTATCAGTTTACAGTTTATCAGGTGAATGTGGTGTGTGCTCTACATCCTTCACATTGGAGCTGATCCCTCCACCCAACACAGTATTTAGAGGTCACCCCTCTACAGTATTTAGAGGACACCCCTCTACAGCATGACGAGGTCACCCCTCTAGTTATTCATGCACCGTTGTTACAGTACATGACCTATATAAGCTCTTGGCAATTAAAATACAGTAAATGCATGTTTCAGATTTAACAGATAACAGTTTAGCTTTATATTTATAAATCAGACTTTTCAGATTTTGCACAGATTTCCGCTGCAACTTTACTCATCAGTCTTAAAGCTTCAGTATTTTATCATCTGTTTCATTTCAGTAACTTTTATCATGCTTTATATCCATTCACTGGGCGTTAGGCTCAGCCGTAGTTCCTTTTCATGTTCTAACGGCAGGTACACCAGGACGCTCTTAGGATTCTGAGAGCATGTGCATTTGGATGGAAGCTATCAAGACTTCTTACTTTATCCACTTCTTACATTATTTTTCTTATTTGGACATTGTTTAGTTCTTTCCTTCAGTATTTTACTTTTCATGTTTTGAGCTTATGTTTGATTACTGATGTTTGATTCCGGTATTTCCTTTATGGTCAGTTAATGTTTTAGGACATTTACCTTATGCTTTGATGACACGCCATAAATACACGTAACGGTCCACTTATCCAAGTGGGGTGTTACATATAACTTGATGTATATTCACTTTAAAGGAAGTTTCTTTTGTGAAGATGTCAGAAAACAGCAAGACCTAACACAAGTCCAAATGCTACTTATTGATAACATCATGAAAACAAGAGTTATGAAGATATCGAGTGTTGGTCATGGGATTATGGTGATAAAGAAGATAATGTCATTGAAGCCGATTCTGCTTGTTTTGGATGATGTAGATGATCATGAGCAATTAGAGGCACTAGCGAGTTCAGCTAGTTGGTTTTTCCTAGGAAGTTTGATTATTTTTACTAGTAAAGATAAACAGCTTCTAAGATCTCATATAGTGGATGAAATCTATGACATAAACTTTCTAGATGAGAATCAATCTCTTGAGCTCTTCCATTCCTATGCCTTTAAAGAAACAGATTCTTCTAGAGATTTCGAAGAAGTTTGTCAAAAAGTTGTGAAATATGTGTAAGGTCACCCTCTGGCCCTCAAAGTTTTGGGACGATTTTTATATGACAAAACTTTGGGCCAGTGGGTTACTGAACTCGACAGGCTCAAAGTACATCCTAATGAAAAGATACAAAGCGTGCTTAGGTTAAGTTATGATGGGTTAAACCTTAAGCAGCAAAATATCTTACTTGATATAGCATGTTTATTCATTGACGTAAAGTATGAATTAGCAGCAAGCATACTAGATGGCTGTAACTTCTTCACCGATACAAATATTAGAGTTCTTGTTGATAAGTCATTAATCAAGATCTCGAGAAATAAGTCACTTCAAATGCATGACTTGATTCAAGCAATGTCAAGGGGAATTATTCTTGAAGAATCTATCATGACCGGAAAACAGAAAAGACTGGAATTCATCTCAAGTGTACAACGTATTGAGTGAAGGTAAGATGAGAAATATGTTTATTTGTCTCTAGATTAGTACGTACTTAATAGTATAAGTAAGGGCTAATGACTTAAAAATATATCTAACTTGACACTTTTTACCGTTCTGTGTAGCCATCTTTTTTTTTCCTATATTATTATTAAACTTTGTGATTTCGTACATTGTGTGTACCCGGTGACCTGCTTGACTGGTTAGCAGGTTGCCTTAACGATCGTTAAATTTTTTATTACAACGTTAGTCCTTTATATTAACGGCCATTAACATAAACACTCAAAAATTGATTTTTTTTAAATAAAACGTAAAACCTTAAAAAAAACATGTAACTTTATAGAAAAAATATAAGAATAAATTTACGCACGCATATATAGAAAATTTTAAAAAATTATTATTTTTAAACATGTGCTAGTTACTTTTAAAATTTATATAAAATATCTTATATATAACTTAACTTTTTCGTACTTTATAAATCTTAATTTTTTGCGGAAAATCATAATATTTTTTCTTAAATTTAAAATTTTCAAAAGTATAAGTCATACTTTTTTACAAAAATAAACTGAAATTTTTTAAATTCTTTTTTTTTACAAAACAATCGTACCTTTATACAAAATTTTGAACTTTTGTTTTTTTATTTTATACAAATTGTGTGTATATATAATTTTATTTAGAAATTTTTTTTACGAAATAATAATTATTTTTCTTTTTATAATCTTAAAATTTTTAAAGTAAAAAACCGTACTTTTTTTAAAAAAGTTTTTGGTACCTTCGATTTTTTTTCAGATAATCATGCTATTTTTTTAGAATTTTAATGTTTTCAAAACCAAATGTCATACTTTTTCACAAAAAAAAATTTGACAGAAAAGTATTTTTTTGCAATAAAGAAAGTAACTTTTTTGCGAAAAAAAAGTTATTTCGTTAAAAAGAAATTTAAAAAAATTATATATACACACAATTTATATAAAAGAAAAAAAGGTTTTAAATTTTGTAAAAAAGTACGATTTTTTGTGAAAAAAACACGACTTTTAGTTTTGTAAACTTTAAATTTTTTTAAATAATAGTATGTTTTTCTGCAAAAAAAAATTCGAAGGTTCAAAAAATTTTTTGTAAAAAAAGTACGGTTTTTTACTTTAAGAATTCTAAGATTAAAAAAAAATTATTTCGTAAAAAAATTTTATAAAAAAAGTTATATATACACACAATTTATATAAAATAAGAATAAAAAAAGTTTAAAAGTTTGTAAAAAAAATAATTTCAAAAATTTCGATTTTGTTTTTGTAAAACACGTTTTATATAAATTTTAAAAGTTAACTAAAACATGTTTAAAAATAATAATATTTAAAACATATTTATTCAAACGTGCGTAAATTATATTTCTAAAATTTTTTTTTTACAAAGTTATATACTTTTTTAATGTTTCACGTTTCATTTTAAAAAAAATCAAATTTTAAGTGTGTATGTTAATGGCCGTTAATATAAAGGAATAACGTTGTAATAAAAAGTTTAACGGTCGTTAAGGCAACCTGTTAACCGATCAAGCAGGTCACCAGGTACACACAATGTACGAAATCACAAAGTTTAATGATAATATAGGAAAAAAAAATGGCTACACAGAACAGTAAAATATGTCAAGTTAGATGAATTTTTAGTCATTAAACTAACTAATTGCATATGTTACTCTTTTTACAACAAGTGACGTGCTCTTGCTTTCCAGGTGGCAATAACTGAAGCAGTTGAAGTTCTAGTCCTTTTGTTAGATAAATCTAGTCAAAATGTTCACATATATGCTACAGATTTTGCGCATATGAAAAAACTGCGGATCCTGAAAATCTATCATAAGGAAAATTTTGTGCAAGAATCTGAGTTGAAGAGCTACAATGCGATGTTCTCAGGAAGTTTGTATTTTTTGTCAAATGAGCTAAGTTTGTTTTGTTGGCATGGATGCCCTTTGAAGTACTTACCTTCAAATTTCTATCCTGAAAACATTGTTTCCATTGACTTGTCTTACAGCCACATAAAACAATTTTGGACAACACCAAAGGTATTTACTTGTTCATACATGTTTTCGTCTTCGACGCCTAACGATATACAAACTTACATTTTTCTATTTGTTGAATATAGTTTCCAATACTAGTTAGCATGTCGATTAGGGTAACTTTCCTAATAAGGTTGTAATTGAGCGGGTGGTTCTAAGCCCAATCCCTAGTCGTTAAGAGTAAGGGAACCGACCCCCTCACCCTATAAAAGGAGGTGAGGGGGTGATGCTCAAAACACACCGCATCTTCTATTCTTTCTTGTAATCGATCGTGGGTTTTAATAAACAAATCTTTCGATTAACTTTGTGGGTTTCGTTTATGTGTTCATTGTGATTGTAATTCTGTGATCTTCTTTAAGGGATCTAGGGTTCCGCGTTCGATCTTCAGGTTTGTTGGGTTGTCAATCCAACAAGTGGTATCAAGAGCCGCGGGTATTGTGGTCTTGAAGATCGGTGTTAGATCTAAGAGGTTCGTGGAAGAAAAAGGGTTTCGAGATTCGTCGAATTATTTTTCCTTCGAGTTGCAGGTTGAGACAGGTGGAGAAGACGAAGTGTATACTTGGGGCGTGGGTTTGTTTTATACTACAAAACAAAGAGTAATACTCTGTATTACTTTTGATATTTGTTTTATACTAAACAAAGTAATAGTACTTCACGTGGCCAAAGTTAGTACGCAGTATTACAAAGTGGGTGTCTTTTATATTAAAACAATTTTTTGTTGTTATCTGTTTATTTTTAAACGGATAGTGGTGGTGAATGTTATTGTTCACAAAAATTGTTTTCTTTTAAAGATAACATAGCTTTGTTTATATTGATTAAAAATGATTAAAGCAAAGGTTCTTGTTGCGGGTTTCTTGTGGTTCAAGTTTGATCGTGGTTTGCTTGGGTTTTCAAGTGTACGATCGGGTTTGCTTGTACGTGATCGAGGTTTAGGGTTATTCTAATTAATTCGATTTGCAAGAAGGTTTTTTTCGCAACAAGGGAGAAAGAATATGTCGTCGATAGCGAAGTTTGACGTCGAAAAATTCGACGGGTCTAATGACTTCGGGTTGTGGCGTGTGAAGATGCGGTGTCTATTAATTCAACATGGTTGGGAGGCTGCGTTAGATCCATTCCCGGATACCATGACGGACGCTCAAAAGACTGCGGCATTGAAGACGGATGTCTATAAAAAAGCACACAGTGCCTTACTCTTGTGCTTGGACAACAAGGTGTTGAGGGAAGTCAACAAAGAAAATTCTGCTGAGGGTGTTTGGTTAAAGTTAGAAACTTTGTATATGACAAAGTCTTTAGCCAATAAATTGTACTTGAAGAAGAAGTTGTTCACTTTCTACATGCATTCAGGTAAGAAACTATCTGAACATATAGATGAGTTTAATAAGTTGATCGGTGACTTGGCAAACATAGACGTTGAAATTGATGACGAAGATCAGGCACTCATGTTACTTACATCATTACCATCCTCGTATGATAACTTTGTGGAGACATTGCTTTATGGAAGGGAGCCGCTCACTTTGGAAGATGTCTTGTCTACCCTCAATTCACGGGAGCTGAAGAAGAGGACAGATGCAAAGGATGATGGTGATGGGTTATTTGTAAGGGGGAGGCCGGAGCATCGGGGTAATCAAGGACGTGGTAGTTTGCGATCAAAGTCAAAGGGTAAAGGAACTTATAAACAGAAGTGTTACATATGCTATTCTGAGGATCACCTTAAGAAAGACTGTCCAAAATGGAACAAGAAGAAATCAACTGGCTTTGTCAACAAGAATGCAAAACAGGACGCTGGGACGTATTCTAAAGGTTATGACAATGGTGATTTGTTGATGGCGGTGAGTGAGGAAAGGTTCTTAGAGTGGATCATGGACTCTGGTGGATCCTATCACATGACGCCTAGGAGGGACTTCTTGTTTGATTTTAAGGAGCTTGATGGAGGTATGGTTTTGCTCGGTGATAATAGAGCATGTGCCATCAAGGGGACAGGGAAGGTGAGAGTACAAATGAAAGATGGTTCAAGTTTTGTGCTTGAGAATGTGCGTTACATTCCCGAGTTGAAAAGAAATTTGTTATCTTTGGGCACTCTGGATCGAGAGGGCTATACCGTGAAGTTGCAGAATGGAAGAGTAAAGGTGATCAAGGGTTCTTTGATGGTTTTGTCAGGAACTTTGAAGGAAAATTGTGTGTACTCCTTGGATGGTTGGGCTGAATCAAGTGAAGCTAGTGTTGGTATAGAAGAAAAGGAAAGTCTTGCGCAGGTGTGGCATAAACGCCTGGGTCACATTAGTGAAGCAGGCTTGAATTAACTCAAAAGAAGAGAGGTGCTGGGGAAGGAAGGTCTAGGTAAGCTCGAATTCTATGAAAATTGTGTTCTTGGAAAATCGACCAGGGTGAGTTTTGGTCGAGGTCAGCACACAACAGAGGGAGTTATAGACTATGTCCATGCGGATCTCTGGGGTCCTTCTCGGGTGGAATCGATGAGTGGTTGTCGTTACTTCTTATCGATTGTTGATGATTATTCGAGGAGGGTTTGGGTTTATTTTCTTAGACACAAAAGCGAGGCATTCAGCAAGTTCAAGGAGTGGAAGCAGTTGGTAGAAAACCAGACAGGTAGAAGACTGAAGAAACTTCGAACGGATAATGGTTTGGAGTTTTGTAATCAGGAGTTTAATAACTTGTGCAAGGAGAGCGGGGGTAGCAAGACATTTGACAGTTGCTGGAACTCCGCAACAGAATGGTCTAGCTGAACGAATGAACAGGACGCTCTTGGACAAGGTTAGGTGTTTACTGATTCAGTCTGGTTTGCCAGAGTCATTCTGGGCAGAAGCAACGGTGACGGCAGCATATCTGATCAATAGGTCTCCATCTACAGCATTGGAGAAGAAGACACCTATGGATATATGGTCAGGACATCCGGCGAATTACGAGATGTTGAGGATATTTGGTTGTGTTGCTTATTCACACGTGAATCAGGGGAAGCTCAAGCCTAGAGCTATAAAATGCATATTCCTGGGGTATCCTGAAGGTGTGAAGGGATACAGATTATGGAGGTTGGATGATGTTAAACCGAAGATAATCATAAGCAGGGATATGGTCTTTAATGAGAGCCTTATGTACAAGGATACTCTCAAAGGTGCTGGTGCTGCAGATTCTGGGAAGGAAATTGAGTTTGAGGTGGAACTTCAAGGCAGTCGGGTCGAACCAACTGTGGATCCTCATACTGGGGTAAATCCAGGGAATGAATATGAGGATCAAGTTGAAGATGCAGTAGATGCAATGCCTCAACAACAGAATCTGGACAACTATGTTCTTGTGCGTGATAGAGCTAAGAGAACAATTACTATACCTGCGCGGTATAGGAATGAAGGTAATATATCATTGTCTAGTCCATCGGGGTCTAGGGAAGAAGATGATATTACGGCTTATGCGTTTGCTATTGCTGAGGAAGAGGATACACATGAACCAATCACATTCCAGGAGGCGATTAATTCATCTGAAAAGGATGAGTGGGTTCGTGTTATGGAGGAAGAAATGAGTTCTTTAAAGAAGAATCATACTTGGGAGCTGGTCGATCAACCACCTGGTCAGAAGCTGGTAAGCTGCAAGTGGTTGTATAAGATTAAAGAAGGGATTGAAGGCGTTCAGAAACCAAGGTACAAAGCAAGGCTGGTATCTCGGGGGTTTACACAACGAGCAGGGATTGACTACAATGAGGTATTTTCACCCGTGGTTCGACATACATCTATTAGGGTGATTCTCTCATTAACTGCTTGTGAAGATTACGAGTTGGAACAACTTGATGTGAAGACGGCGTTTTTGCATGGTAATCTTGAAGAAACCATTTATATGAGGCAGCCGCTTGGTTTTGAAGAAGGAACGGGCAACAAGGTGTGTTTGTTGAAGAAATCCCTTTATGGTCTTAAGCAGTCTCCAAGGCAGTGGTACAAACGGTTTGATGTGTATATGGTCAGCAATGGGTTTAGCCGTAGCAACTATGATAGTTGTGTTTACTTCAAGGAGTTTGCACCAGGTATGTACATATATCTACTGCTGTATGTAGATGATATGTTGATTGCTTGTAAAAGCAAGTCTGAGATCGAATATACCAAGGGACTGCTGCGGAAAGAGTTTGATATGAAGGAACTAGGTCCAGCTAGGAAGATACTTGGTATGGAGATTATCAGGGATAGGGGTAACCGAACCCTGAAGGTGTCTCAGTCGGGATATGTGCGGAAAATTCTGAATAACTACAGAGTGGATAATGGCAAGTCGGTCTCTGTGCCATTGGGAGCACACTTCAAGGTATCTTTGAAGGATTGTCCGTCGAATGACTGGGATGTGGAAAGAATGAGTAAGGTCCCATATGCGAATGCTGTAGGTAGTTTAATGTACTTGATGGTTTGCACTAGACCGGATATTGCGTATGCTGTTAGCATTGTGAGCAGGTATTTGGCGAATCCAGGTAAAAATCACTGGGAAGCGGTGAAGTGGATTTTGAAGTACTTGAAGGGCACTGCTGATGTAGGTCTAATGTATGGTAGAGATCAAGGGAAGCACGTAGATGTTGACGGTTTCGTGGATAGCGATTATGCTAAAGACCCTGACAAGGATAGGTCGATAACCGGGTACGTGTTTATGGTACATGGCTGTGTTGTGAGTTGGAAAGCAACTCTGCAGCATGTTGTTGCATTGTCTACTACAGAGGCGGAGTATATGGCGCTTACGGAAGCTGTTAAGGAAAGCATTTGGCTTAAAGGTCTACTAATCGAGCTGGGAATAAACCTAAGGTCAGTGGTTGTGAATTGTGATAATCAAGGGGCAATTCATCTCTCAAGAAATGCTATGTTTCATGAGAGGACGAAGCATATCAACGTGAGGTATCACTTCATCAGGGAGATCGTAGAATCTAAAGAGATTGAAGTGGCAAAGATAGGCACGGAGGATAATGCAGCTGACGCGTTTACAAAGGTGGTTCCAGGTCCAAAGTTCAAGTATTGCATGAAGATACTTGGTGTCGGGGCTAACTAGTCTTGTCACTAAGGTGGAAATTGTTGAATATAGTTTCCAATACTAGTTAGCATGTCGATTAGGGTAACTTTCCTAATAAGGTTGTAATTGAGCCGGGTGGTTCTAAGCCCAATCCCTAGTCGTTAAGACTAAGGGAACCGACCCCCTCACCCTATAAAAAGAGGTGAGGGGGTGATGCTCAAAACACACTCGCATCTTCTATTCTTTCTATTGTACCAATCGATAGTATTAATAAAACATAATCGTTTGGTTACCTTTGTAGTGTCGTCTTTGTGGGTTTTGTTTGTTGTGACTCTGCGATCGTCTTCAGGGATCTAGGTTTCCGCTAATCGATCTTCAGGGTTGTTGGGTTATCGATTCCAACACTATTGATGTCAGTCCTTAAGAAGGTTGAAAGTAATGAAGCTAAGGTACTGTTGTAACCTAACAACCACCCCTGACTTCTCAGAGATTACAAATCTTGAAGAGCTAAGTCTTGAAGGTTGTGTGAATTTGGTAAAACTTCATTGGAAGGCTCAAGAGACTTGTTGTCTTAAATATGAGAGACTGCAAACGGGCAAAGGGTTTTCCTAGCAAAGTGGAGATGGATTCTCTTCAGGTTTTGAATCTCTAACCAACTGCCTGAAGCCTTTTGGTCTAGATGGTGGACTTCAGTCCCTGGTTTCATATGGAACAAACAGCATCCTCAAATATCACTTTCTTTGGAAGGTTTCCATATGTTAAAGTCTCTGAATTTAAGCTACTGCAATTTAGAACAAGTGCCTGATGCCATTGGAGGCTTATCATTTCTAATGAAACTACACTTAGAAGGGAACAATTTTACTAGCTTGCCTAGTAATTTGAGTGACCTTTCTAATCTTAGTTGGCTTTATCTTGACTGTTGCAAGAAGCTAGAAGTGTTGCCCGAACTTCCACATAGTCTAGAAACCATTAAAGCAAGTGGTTGCCCCTCCTTATGTTCAATTATGGGATCAAACCCAATCATGATCGAAAGATCCACTTATCTCAGCAATTGTCCAAAATTGTTTAAGAATTTTGCCATTGATAGCCAAGTTTCCACATTTGTGACTTCCCGAGGCTCTACAAACCAATTTTCACCTTTCCTCCGGTATGCGCATATCCAAAATGACAGATGTGGATTGTTCGGTTTGCCGGGAAGTTCCATTAAGAATATGGATTTAATATATCATGGAAATAGCATTCCAAATTGGTTTACAAATAAATGTTTGGGAAATCATGTAAAGGTCGAATTACCATCAGATTGGAGCTTCAGTAAGTTTCGGGGATATGGAACCTGTGTTGTTTTTAAGAGAAAAAAACCTTGCACGAGGTTTGAAAAGTTCGGATACTCTGTAAAGAACTTTGATGGAGCTTCTTTGGGAGCTTGCAATCCGTACTACTATGAAGAATATTTTAAGGGTAAGCCGATAAGAGTCGATGAGTCAGATATGACATGGTTGCATTATACGACAAGTGAAATACGGAGATGGACGAAAGCAAAGAATTTTGTAACATTTTGCTTTATTGAGGATGAAGATATTGAAGTGAAGGAGATGGGCGTTAGAGTTGTTTGTGATGAAGATTTAGATCAAGAAGGAGACTTGAGTATGTTCGAAGACCTCCCAACTCTATCACAACATGGTGGGGCCTTGTGCCTGTTTGGGGATTCTCGCATCGACTGGTCATGGTAGTCTAAAAACCTTAGAATAATTTATATGTCAAACTACATGTCCCCTATAGATTGTGTTTTAATTTGGTCTATTATTCAATAATCTTCGATAAATCCATTTCTTTGGTTTAGATAGAGTGATTTCCTGTAGGAGATACCCACGGGCTGTCTGATGAAATGTACTAGTATATGATTAGAAATTTAACAATTATGATTCTGGCATATTATTACTCTTCAGGGTTTTTGAAGATTTTTTGGGTTTCCGACAGATGACTAATAGATTGTGGTGTTCTGAAGTTGCGATACAGTAAGATAATAAACCTTGCTGCAGTGCCTCTTGCCAATGACAGCTCGACCAACAATTGGGACATGTTTCATTTTTTGTTATAAAAACTTGATGTTTGTTTTAATTGCTGAAAACGTTATTCTTTGATACCAGCCTTCTGCATCTGTTCGTTGCATTAAAAGCTTACAATCAGTTCCTTGATGTAGCTGCCTGGACATGTTACATGTACTTCGACCCATTCACGTATGGGTCAGATTTCAACCCGTTACCAATATTTTTTTGAGGATGCTGTTTGTTCCATATGAAACCAGGGATTGAAGTCCACCATGTTTACTAGCTATGTGTAGTTTTAATATGATTTAAACATTTGGATTTTATCTGCTATTTGATAGAACATTTTCAGTAGCAACGGCTAGTGTGGAAAGAACATGTTCTATATGACCTATATCAAGAACAAGTTACTTTATAGCACTTGTAATCAGTTTTTGAATGATTGTTTGGGTACTTATACAGAGAAAGTGTATTTCTGAAGTCGATACTATTATGAATCGCTTCAAACATATGCACCGTCGACGAAGAAATTGTACCAGTTGGCAATTTGTTTTGTCACTCTTTTGTTATGTATGCATGTTTCAGTTTTTGAACCAGTAGCTAAGGAGTTCCTTCTTTACTCTTTTAGTTATGTATTTTTTTTTTGTTTTTAACAGGTAATATTCCTTTTTACAAGTATGTACCAAACATGGCAAGTGGTTTGGGAACCGATATGAAAACCAAACCGAAAACATACTTGAAACTGGCAAGAAACCGACCCAAAAAATGGCGGATAAATGATTTTTCTTAGCAAGTCGAGTTCAAAAATACTAAATCCGCCACTGTATATCACTCTATGCCTAAAAAGAAAATGAGAACTTTTAAGATACAGGTACGCCGATTATCAATTTAAACATTTCTTGAAGTTGGTTTTCATATCAACTGCAAGTCTTTGTGTGTGCTCGCGTTGAGTTAAGAACAAATAATGGGAAGGTCCATGTCTCCTCCTAATATTGTGCATGTTTTTGTCCTTAATTGGCGTCCAAAAACCAAGCTCTTCCACCAATAATCAACCTCTCGTTGCATCCACCACAAAACCATGCAATAAATAAGCGTTGTCTCCTAACATTTAACTTACAAACAAATCAACACCCTAGTATTATCTCCTTCAATTCGCACCTACTGTTTTCCTCAACAAAGTCACAAAAAAATGGCCCGCCAAATGATTGTTATTCTTGCACTCGTATTCATGGCTTGTGTCGGATTTGCCGCAGCTGCAGACACCCCGGCTGCCACACCAGCAGCCTCCTCCGCTGAATCACCTAAAGCATCCCCGGACGCTTCAGGTGCGGGTGCAACTGCTCCAGCCGATGCCTCAGCTTCAGGAGATGCAGGTGCTAGTGATGCAGGTGGAGCTTCACCCTCTTCCATCTCCTTAAAAGTTTCAGCCATTGCAGTTGCATCAACCGTTTCCGGTTTCTTCTTGTTCTAGATGATTATTTATGTATTTTATTTGTGTCAAATTTACATAAAGATTAGACTAGTAGTGGATAAAAATGCATGGGAATTTTTGTATTGTGATTATTGAGAAATCCCTTGTATTTTGTTGGGGATTATATACACAAAAATAAAATTATGAATGATTATATTTAATGGATGGAAAGCTACTCTGGGTTACAATTTCACTGGCATAATTCAACTTGAGTTCGATGATTAAGGCCCGATCCATGTGAACGTCTTGTTTGCACCAGTCTTTAATGGCCAGGCCCGACATTTCGTTACATATATTAGCCCGGTCTAGACCAGTAATCCAGTAGTAAATCTGCACAGGGTGTCTCATGATAAATTGCCTTAATTCTAACATGCCCCGTTGTTTTTTAGAGGAGACATAGTATTCTCCTGTACTGATGGAAACCTCAGTCCGGAAAAAGACCCAAGTTTTGATTTGGACGCGCAGAATAGAGGATTTTGTAAACTATGCCATATAATTTTGCTTTTCAAAATCAATTTTTATATCTTGTTTTGGATACAAAATGGGCGAAACAAGTTTAAGCGATAACTTAATCCACCTTTTGATTACTAGTTTTGAAATCTGGTTATTCTAGTCTTTAAGTTTACTCTTTCCTTTTTCTGTATGTGGTATAACTTGTAAGATTAGTTACCACAAGATAGAACATAACACTGAAATACAAGAACAGTTGTAAACAAAAGTTATAAGCAATACCATTATCTCTGGTTTAAAAGCAAAACACATACAATTAGCTTCACCACATACAATTAACATCACCCTTCGATAATAAGAGGGTGCATACGGTTAGTAAAATCTAGGAACCATCTCGCTACATAAAATTGTATTTTGAGATGTATATATATAGAAATGTATTGATATCGGCTAAATTATACACTGATGGTACGATGTATTGGCGGCTTAGCTAGTCCAAGAAGCTTCTTGGCCTTGATGGCCGGATCTTGTAACAACAACACTTTGTCCTTGTCTCTAACCCCAACCATGTGTAGATGTTCTCCATCATCTCTTTCTTTTCCTTTGAATAATAATCTTTGTTCTTTCACGTCCAAACTTGTCACTTTTGATAACATCTTCTTAAGTTCTCCTATTAGGATTAACAAATTATTACTAGGAAGCAAAACATAAACTGTTTAGTTACTTCATATTATCATAGAAAAAGAGACATACCAAAAGTGGAAGTTGGTTGAATTGATATCTCATGCCAACGAGAAACATTTGTGACTCGGACAGTTATAAGGCCTTCCGCAACACTTGCTCCAATCTCCCTTTTTTGCACTAGCATCCCGCCGGGGCGCATTTCCCATTTGACTTCACCCATTGCGATATCCATTCGTGAGGGGGTCGTCGTCTCCTTTGCACTACCATCATCGTCACTACTTCCTTTGCCACTCGCACTGCGCCTCAACCTAGAAAAGCTTCGCGAAAATCTCTTTGATTTCAACTTCATCATCATATTTGAGCTATTATTTGAAAGAATGTTTAATGTCTTGTTATTCTCTTTTTAACCAAGTAGTTAGTATGAGGGTTGTATTTATATACAAAGTTTAGGATACATTATGTAGGGGTTGTGATACACGACGACAAAAGTAGGGAGCAAATAAACAAGACATAAAAGCTAATAATTGAGTGGCACTATTAGTTTAGTTCGTTTGGGTTACATGAGACGAACTACAATGAGACACGTCATACATATTGAATTTTATAGATGCTAATGCACATGGGGTGATGACGAAAACGAATTCTTAAACGCGGCTTTTGCTGAATTATCGGGATCAGACACAAAGTGTCGGCTCCAATATGTGTTCTTTTAAAGGTTAAGGTTAATGATCAGCTACTAACTTCTGCTTTTTATTAATTAAGCTAGTTTTATTAATGTTTCGAAGGTATACATATACGTATAAAATAGGGTTTGTTCCTACGTTTTTTTATAACTTATAAGTGTTCAAAGAAAACATTTTGCAAATCGGAAAACGTTTCACAAAATTTACGAGAATGTTGTTGTTAGGAAAACTCATTAATGCTGTTATGTGATTTCCCTCTCGTTTGCTGCTAGTGAGTCGATTTCTTAGAATAGTTTCTTTATATGATCAAATGTATAATTGAAGCCAAATAATGATGGATCTTTTGGTCCATACAATTCAATGAAAGGAAAATTCATGTAACGTGGGATTTTCTAACCGTTTTAACAAATTTCGATGTAGAAAGGTTACCTACTTTGGTGATAACTAAGGCCACACACTCAATAAAAATATCTAGATTGAATGAATGGTATTTGAAGGTACGACGAATTTGTTTTATTCATGTATGCGCATAATTTGAATGATATAGCTCTACCTGAAAAGGTTTTGACGTCCATAAACCAATTAGCTCGTCGTAACACCTTCACACGTACATCGCTAATTTGACTTGTAGATTTTAGTGATCTCAAGATTTACTAAGAGGGTAGGATACGGGTGAGTTATGGGTTGACTGATTATCATAACGCGAGTTTATGGTTCAGTCAACTACACTGTGGGTTGCGTTATGGAGGTTTAGTTGGTACATAACAGCTCACGTTATCGTTTTTTTAATCTTTTTTTTTTTTTTTGAATATTTGAATTTCTAGCCGTTGAGTAACCATCATAATTTATTTGGGCTACATTTTGACCGTTCGAGGGGTTTTTATTATTAATGAAATATTAAGTTTTTAGGTTAAAATAAATTGTTGAATAAAAAAAGAAAAAAAAATGGTGGGGTCACGATAACACGAGAAAGTTTGGTGTCAACCACAGAGGGGTCACGATAACACGAGAATGTTAAGTTTGGTGTTAACCACACGAGAAAAAAAAACGGCTCAAACCGTACCGATCGCTCTAAGGGTGCATTTAGTTGGAAATTTTTTTCTTTTTCTGTAGAAAACGATAAAGGGTTTTCATTTTCATAAAACACTAGTAAAAATTAAAAACATATTTATATAAAAAAACATATATTTGTGTTTTTCATTTTATGAAACTTAAAAATATGTTTAAATGTTGTTGTTTTTTTATCTCCATTCATCATACTTTTTTTTAATATTATAAAGACATTTTTAAACCACAAAAATATATATCATAAACTACCAAATAAATAATAAACAACTAAAAAAAGTAATACGAGAAAGTAAAGAATTTTAAAAATTTAATTTAACATCAACAAAAATTTCAAACAAGAAAGTTAAAATTTTTAAAAAGTAATACTTAACATCAACAAACTTTTAAAAGTGTTAGTACTTTTATCTTTTGTCAGTTTTTTCTAAATAGCGCGCTATAGCATGAAGCGTGGCTTTCACGTTACGAAATAAATAAACCGTTGTCTTTAGGCGTAGCGTGCTAAAAAGGGGCATAAACCGTGATATAGCGCGTAGCGTGACGTTTTTTTTAATCTTTTGACGGATTTACAAGAAGTTGGCTTATTTATTAGTTTTGGGCTATTTAGTAGACTTGAGCTTAATAATTTTACTATAGAGATAAATCCTTAAGTAACTTTTTTTTTAGAACGGCAATTTTATTAAAAAGGCTAGCAAGGAGCTAGAAACCAAATATTACAAAGGAATCAAATGAGGATTTTTAAGTCAATCCTCCCATAAAAACGCCCTTTTACATCTACTAGATACCCAATTAAAAGAATAAGAAACAATGTCATCGAAAATCACCGAACGGCGCGGAGGAACCTGATCGAAAACAGAACGATTGTGAAACACCCAAATATACCACCAAGCCACATAGAACACGCCTTCCAACACAGCCTTTGACGCCGAAGGCCGCCGCAGAGATAACAACCAAGACTTCCAAGCATCAAAAGAGGACAAACTCTGTCCATCCACCTCCCACCATCTACAAATTCTACCAAACACCTCTTGCGCAATATCACAACTGAAAAAAAGATGCTGAGATGTCTCCAAAGAACCAGCACACAACGGGCAGGCATTAGACTCCACCTCCACACCTCTACGAGCTAGATTTTGTCTAGTAGGAAGACAATCACGCCACATACGCCAAGCAAAAATATTAATCTTTATGGGAATACATTTTACCCATCTTGTAGGATCGCTAAAAACAGGAAGATACAAGGCGTCAATGGCGTTCCGAACATCTTTGACCTGAAAAACCCCATCACTCGATAAGTCACATAACCAACGATCAGAAGTAGGCAAAAGGGACACATCCTTAACAATAAGATTCAAAGCATCCCACTGCTGTCTCTCAGCACCATCACGCACACAACGTCTAAAGGACATATCCAACGAGGCTGCAGCAATTTTGGACGCAACCGAAGCTTCCTTATCCGATTCTAAGGCAAACACACGAGGAAACTTCTTACATAACGGATAACCCAAAATCCAGTTATCATACCAGAACCTAGTCAAAAGACCATCCCCTACTCTTTTCTTGCAGTGAGAAATGAAATCAAAACCGTTCGCTTTCAAATAACGAACTTCCCGAATAATCGAGCACCAAGGAGAAGACCGAGAAGTCGAATGATGATCAACAAAATCACCATATATCGCCTGGATCACCTTGAACCAAAGCGACTCATCATGGGAGATAAACCTCCAAACCCATTTAAGGAGAAGAGCTCGGTTGAGCGCGAAAAAACTAGAAACACCCAAACCCCCGTTCTTTTTAGACGCTAAAATCTTCTTCCAAGCTATCCAGGAAATCTTTTTCTCCGAAGAATCCACACCATTGAAAAAATTCCGTCTAATAGCTTCCATGTCATTCAGCACTCCTTTGGGAGTTTTGTAAATGGACATAGAGTATAAAGGCGTCGCCCCTAGAACCGATTTCAATAAAGTCAACCTACCACCAATGGACAATGTTTTAACCTTCCACATAGATAATCTCGAACGAAGCTTGGAGATTATACCCTCCCAAGCCGACTTACGAGACATTTGTTCCCCAACCATGACACCTAGGTAACGAAATTGATGGTGTAGCACCCCACAACCAATATTAGCCGCTGCTTGAGAAACTAAATTCCTAGACACCCCAATACCCAACAAATGAATAAAATATGAATAAAATTACTAGCCGATTTTGTTTTAAATATGAATAAAATTATTGCTCCATTTTGTAAACTCGCTTTATAAATATAAATTCTTAAATATTTTGTGCCGCTATATATCACGCTTCAGAAAACGTCGTAACTTCGCTATATCTTTTGTAGCTTGAAGTTTGGCAATACTGTTACGCTACGCTTTACGCTATTTACAACCTTGTTTTTTTTATCTTTTTATCTTTTTTTGTTAGTTTTTCGTTCGGTTTATTACGTTTTTGTCAGTTTTCTATGTTTTTGTTCGAATTTTTTATGTTATTTTGAATATTTTTACGTTTTAACCAGTATTTTCACGTTTTCGACAACATTTTTATATTTTGGTCAACATTTTCATGTTTTCGTCATATTTTTTTACGTTTTCGTCAGTAGTTTTATGTTTATGTTAGTGTTTTTTACCTTTTTGTAAGTTTTGGTAGTAAATAACTGAAGAAACGTAAAAAAATGACAAAAAAAACGTAAAATGTTGGCGTAAACGCAAAACAAACGTTTGAAAACGTAAAAAATCAAACAAAAACGTAAAATACTGACGAAAACATAAAAACAATCGACAAAAACGCTAAAAATGACGAAAATGTTAAAATACTGACAAAAACTTTAAAATACCGACTAAAACTTACAGAATCTGACAAAACGTAAAAAAGATGGATGAAACGTAAAATACTGACGAAACCGTAAAACACGGACGAAATCATAAAATACCGACGAAAACGTAAAAATTCGAAAAAAATACAGTTTCTTTATGGTGATGAGAAGGATATTAGAGTTTGGTCGAGTGTTATTAAGAAAAAAAGAGAAGAAATAATTTTTTTTTTGTGAACGACAGTTTGTGTTAAAAGAAAAACATAAAAAACAGATAAAATATGTTTTCTTGTTTTATGTATAAAAGGAAAAATAGAGATTTTATGTTTTCTTAAGATTTTTTTAAACACTAATTTAAATGTGATTTTTGTTTTCTTTGTTTTTCTACAAAGCGATTCGTAAAAAACAAAGTATTTTCTCTGTAATTAAACGTAACCTAAATATCCCACATTTCGATTAAATACCTACTCAACACAAATATCCTACAACGTATCTCACCCCACACACTTACCAAATTAATAAAAAGGTTTACACCGAGTATAAAAAGAGAGAAAGAGGAATAAAGAGGGAAAATGGAAAGAAGTAAAAAAGAAAGAAAAAAGAAATTTTTTTTTATTAGAGTAAATTGCATGTTTGCTCCGTGTGGTTTGCCAAAATTACATGTTTGCTCCCCAACTTCATTTAAATGCAGGCGGCCTCCCGGAGGACGAAGGTAAGTAGCAACGAGCCTCCCTGGATCTAACTCTCGTTAAAAAGTAATATTTCTGTGGGGGTATATTTGGTAATTCGCTTATTAATTATATTAGACCCGCTTTGGTACATGGGTTTACCCATATCACTCGGTTATAACCCATTTCATAATCTATTAACAACCCTACTGCCACAATGATCGCAACAACAAACATTGCAAATCCAAACCTCAAATCCAGTGATCAGCTTTTTGAAGATCTTCTCGATTCGTTTTATGAAGATTGTCTTGCTTTGCAAGAACGAGTGCAACAACTATCTTGTAAACCCCAATAACGATTTCTTGAAACCTGATAATCAATTTGTTACGTAAATATGACTTAAGGTAACCAACTTCAAAAAACTTTAATCTGACAATTCTCTAACCAAACAATTAAAATGATGACATGATAGCTCAAGTTGCAATAACTCTTGGCCGTGTAACCTTCTTTCACCATGTGGCACATGAAATGGTAATTACCTGAAGATATAATTTTTGTATCTACAATGACTTTTTTCTAGCTTATTATTAGTTGACTTCCTACACAAAAGTTCATACCAACTTGCACTACCTTTTCTATGCAATTAGCTTTGAATAGCAAACAAATACATGATCAATGAAAGCATATGCAAGTATACCAGTAAAGACCAGCGATTCGGATCTGGCATGATGAATGGAAATATTTCAGAAGGCTGCATTGTTTCAGAAAACAAAAAGTGGTTCACGGCTTCCTCAAAATGCAAGTCAAACATTAACAAGAATCAGCTGTTTGGAACATCCATCGAGTTTACTTCCTGTTGTTAATCTCCTATTTGTAAACGAAAACAATGTTTCTCGCCCCAAATTCTTTTTTGATGTGGATCAAACCATATCTCAATCTACCCATCTGTGGTGTTGAGGAGTTTTTGGGTGAACATGAGTGTTTAGGTATGGTCAAGTTTGTCAAAGAAGGTGTTGAGGTATTTCTGTTGGGAATTGAAAAGGGTTTTCAGTTTGTTTGGATCGATTGTGAATTGGGTTTCGTTTTCAGGAGATGGGTTTGGTTGGAAATGTGATAAAGATCCCATTTTGGGGTTTTTTGGTGGATGTGGTCGGAATGTTCGCCGGAGATTTTGGTTTTTGGCGTGTTTGGAAGATGGAAATGATGGGCAGAGAGGTATTAATAGATCATGTGAATCCAGCTTTTACACCGACACTTTTGGGGGATAAACCACAGGGAGTAACAATGCAATGAAATTAATCTAGGTTAAAAAGAAATTATGAAAGGACATCAATACCCTTGAACAAAAAAAAGTTAACTAGCAAAAAGTAACGAGAGTTAGATCCAGGGAGGCTCGTTGCTACTTACCTTCGTCCTCCGGGAGGCCGCCTGCATTTAAATGAAGTTGGGGAGCAAACATGCAATTTTGGCAAACCACAGGGAGCAAACATGCAATTTCCTCTTTTTATTATGTGTTCTTGAGTTGGAAAGAAAAGATAAGGGTGTAAGCAAG
The DNA here is from genome assembly GCA_025667525.1 of Glebionis coronaria. Classification (NCBI taxonomy): domain Eukaryota; kingdom Viridiplantae; phylum Streptophyta; class Magnoliopsida; order Asterales; family Asteraceae; genus Glebionis; species Glebionis coronaria. The sequence continues at coordinate 656,823 of JANFOE010000424.1, forward strand.
AATAAGGCTAAAAATTTCACTCCGATTTAAGAAGAAATTAGGAGAGTAAATTGAGTGTAATTTACTATCATTTACTTCCCTTTCCTCTCTAAAATAATCTCAAGAACACAAACTTTTTCTATTATCACTTCAAACCTTTTCTTTTCACTCTAAAACATAAACTCGAGAACAAAACGTAAGGGTTTAGAAAGTACTTAATCGAGATCGTAGTTTTTGGCCCCAAATGAAAAAGATCATTTAGGTTCTTCGTTTATACCGTAAAGTAAGAATAAACAATGTAGGGCTCAAATAGTTTTCTTAGACAAAAATATAGACAGTGAACAACACTTTGTGCACTTAGAGAGAAAGATACTACGGCGAGGTATGGTTCGCCGATCCCACGTGGAGGCTTGCCGAGCCTCTCTGTGCCCCTTCGCCACACTCACCCCCCTTTTCGCCGTTGGGATTTCGGATTTCCGAAATATGTTCGACGAGCTTGATGTGGGCCTTCTTCTTTTTTTTTTCTTTTTTCTTCATTTTTCTTGTTTATGGGATTTATTTTGTGTGTGTATTGTGTGTGTTTGGCGAAGAAGACCAAGATGCAATCCTAACTTTTATTTTATTTTATTAATATAAATATTATATTTACAATATTTACTCTTGTAGTTTAATGTTTATCATATTTTGATTTAATTTTTGTAATTTTTTAGAATGTTTTTAATTTAAGATTGTATTTTTATTTTTGTAGTGTATTTTAATATAAGTATTTATAATTTTTATCTAAGTATTTGTAATTTTAATAATTAATGAAATAAATTTTATTTTGTGTGAAAATAAAAAAAAGAAAAAGAAAAATAATGGTGGAGTCCAAGTGATGAGGGGTTGGGTGTGTTGTAAGTGAGGGGTATTTTTATGAGTTGCGTTGATATGATGTGGCGCTGAGTTAACAGCCGACTAAACAAAATTTTGAGGGGCGGGTGTGTTATGACACCCTTCTCTTACATTCTTGAATTCATCAATCATTTATAAATGACGTTAACACCAAATAAAATGTATCCACCGTCCTTTAAGTTTTTTTTTTTGCATTCATATTATAATCATGTTCCAGGTTTTAGGATTTCCTAAATGCGCTATTAGCTGTAAAAATGTTTTGTTTTTTGAGAATTAGCTGTGAAAAGTTAGGTAATCGTATATAGTTTATCCGGAAAGTAACATCAAATCGAAGATAATTATTATATGTGAAAGGTTGTTGTGAGGTCGGAGTGGACTTTTTTTTCACTAAACAATGAGAAAATTTCCATAAAATCATATCGTATACGCGCGTGTGAGGAGGAACCGGGCGAAAATAATATAGGTGTAAAAATTTGAAAATAGCCAAGTATTTATAATTTGCTCTCATATTGAATCAATTTAGTGTAGGTTTTGAAAAGTATAAAAGTTTGCCTCTCAACTATAAGTTTCTGGCGCTGCCTTGGATCTACAGCAAGGTTTAGTTGGATCAATCCGATCATCCTCGATGAAACTGTAGCTTCAGTTTAATAATATTTGGGCCAGCCGAATCACTTCCAACCGGCGATCTTTTGAAACAAGTTACAACATACAAAAGTGAGTAACTAATCATCCAATTACGTCATTTACGATTATTGTGAACGTTAGAAAAACATTATTGTCAGGATGTTTTTTCGAAGTTTTGAATTTGAAATTAACGAACCAGAGATCCTAGAGCAATCCTATATTCCTATTGATCACTTAAATAAGTTGAAAGAATATATCATTATTGTTTTAATTGCAACTTGGGATCTGACGTTAGGTAAATTTCTTAAAGTATCAACCCATGTGTCGGCTGCCGACTTGCCGTGTCGATTAGCAAAAGCTACATTGTGTTTATCGTATCGACATTCTATACACGCATACAACAAAATTTCACATGATAACTTTTTTGAGAAAGAGAAAGAATGCAAAAGTTTTTACTAATATTAAAAAAAAAACACGTGAATATTTTTAATAAACAGAGGTAAGTTGAATACAACAAGTTACATCGAACATAAAGGGTAAAATTGAAACTGATACACGATGCAACAAGTTGAAACAAACCAATACATATATCATAAAGGTTGTGACATACGACAGCAACACAATACAAGGGTGAGAGAGAATCACTAATGTTAGCTTTTTGTTGACACAACCTTATAAAGGTATAGCTTGAGCAAAAGTACACAAGGTACACAAAAGCATACATAGATGATAAAGCCTAACATCTCTAAAGGAGTCAAACGTAAACCAAACTAATCTAAATTCAAATTCCAATACAGCAGCAAGCCATGCAGTTGCAGACGATAAGCAGATCCCAACAGATATAATAGATATAATAGATCTGAGGCAGCAGTATGCCATCAGATGGAACAGCAGTGTTGGATGGCAGGCGACGACGGAAAATGATAGATCTGAAGGTAAGGGGCTATTATTGTGAGAGTTAGGAGAAAACACCTTAACAAAAGAGAGTGAATATATACAAGAAGATGCGGGTGAAGAAGATCCAAAAGGCCGACCGAAGCCGGCCGCCGGAGAAATAGGCTTAGAGTGGATCAGAGGAAGTTTTTTGTTTTAGTGAGAGAAAACTATTTTAGAGAGAAAGAATAGAGTATTTGCTGGTTCCTAAAAAACACGTGAATTAACAAAAACATTTTAATTTTGTGTTGTTTGGACATGTTGTTGTCTATTTAATAAGTGATAGATTTGACCAATGTTTTCAGACTTTAGGTCGATTCTGTTGAGTAAACCAGTTGATTCGATTTCGATCAAAGAAACGAGTTATAGTGATCCGGGTTTCACATTTTCGAAACTGTGCTAGATCTCTCGGGTTTGGAGTGACCCAAATCAATCTGGTTCTCGAGACAAGGCCGGGTTTCGATTTTTTCAGGTTTGTTTTTAAAAAATATGTAAAACTTACGTATTTGAGACGAAATTTTATTATTATATATTATATTGGTTTGGCGAAACAACTTATATATTCAATATACAAAAGTTTATATGGTTTTTATATATAATTTATATTAATTATTAAAAATATAAAGAATTTTCTTTTAGAAATCGAGTTAATCTGGGTTGATTTAGATTAAACCGAATCTGATGAGTCAACCAAATCGATTAACCAGGTTTCAAAACATTGAATTTGACAAGACTCATCATTGTCTAATTAAAGTAGATAGAAAGCTACTTGAATCCTCAACTTTTTATCAATTATGTTTAGCAATTTGTATATCGGGCCTTATTTGGGTTTGATTTTTAGATTGAGATGATTTATAATATAAGTTTCATTTATCTCGCGTGCTTATAAAGAGACTTAAAAATTGTAAGTTTCGGCATCATAAAATAGACTAAATTTTTTAACCATTTTTTGAATTACAAATAACTTATTTACTCACAAAAATATTTAATATTACCAAAAACTTGTACAGTTATTTTTGTTTAAGAATTTTACAATAATAATAACAAAATTAATAAATAACAATCCGTTTGCCAAATAAGTTTATAAAAATACAAATTTTAATTTTTCTTATATAATAAGCTCACCTCAAATCTTAACCCATTTCATTAGGGCTGTAAACGAACTGAACGTTCAGTGAATATTTTATGAACTGTTTGGTGAGAAGTCCGTTTATGTTCGTTTATTTATTAAATGAACGAACGTGAACAACATTTTACGTCCGTTTAATTAAATGAACGGACATGAACAAAAGTCTCGTTCGTTCATTTATGTTCGTAAACGTTTGATTATTCATTCGTTTGTGATTGGATATATGTTTATGTTCATCTGTCATAACTTTTTATTATATAGGTTTAAAACTGTTTTACTTAACACTTACAAAACACAATATCGTGAATATTTTTGAAAATTTTATGTTTTATTTACGCACGTTTGTTTATGTTCGTTCGTGTATGTTCTTTTAATGTCTTAATAGACGAACATAAACGAACATGAACAACCTTATTACTTAATAAACGAACATGAACAGTAAACTTCTTTCATTTAAGCGATCGTGTTCGTTTATCTGTTCGGCTAAAAATAAATGAATAAACATGAAAAAGGTCCCGTTCGTTTACAACCCTGCATTTCACCAAATAGATCTAAAATCTCTTTAGTAGACTTATGAGCTTTTCGAAAATGAGTACCAATCAAGATGACAATAATTATTTCGTTGAGTTGATAAGTTGATAACTTTACTTTGTTGCAAATGAGTTATCATTTTTATTGGTGCAAATGTGAACTTGTATTAATATTTCACAAATAAATTATAGATACCTAAAGGGGTTTACACACACATAAAACCCTTTATGAAATACATCAGCAATACAAAATGGACTAAAACAGCACCATATCACACAAATACAATACTATCTCGGATAGAACTAGCAGCACAGGTCTTGCACTTAAGCCAGACATATGCATATAGTAACAGTATCAACGGTAACTTCATTTTGATTACCTTATAATGCACCAAATGACCACTTTTTCTTAATTACATATCTATACTCAAATCACCTTAAACCATTTAACTATTACTCATAACAGAATGAGGAGACTTGATAGGCATCATCAAAAGATAAAAGGCCCCCATTCACACGAGAACAAAAATGAGGGGTCATACCTCTCAGGCTCTCACGCTACATTTCCTAACCATATATGCCTCTAAATCATCAAGCAAATCTTATCTAGAACCTTTCTAATCTCCTATGACGATGTATCAAGTAGACCAAGAATATTCTACCCTTTTTTTTTGATAAAACAAGAAATAGTCATTAACTGCATAAAAACATTACATCATGGAGCACCCACGGATTGATTGAGGATGGCACAAAATCATGGTACACCTCGTTTACATTATTCTTTAATGCCGTGCTAGCGAGCTCATGAGCCACTCGGTTTTCATCATGTCGTACAAAGTACCATGAACATGAATTGAACGAGTCACATAATCGACGTATATGTAGAAAGAGACCCCTGATGTGCAGCAGTTCCTTGTTGTGTAGAAAGGCGTCTACGAGTATACTAGAATCCGACTCTAAGCAAACGTTCATAAGGCCCTTAGCAAGAGCCACCACGATAGCCCAGAGAATAGCATATGATTCGATCTCAATGACTGAAGAAGCATAAGCTACACGTTTACTTCCCACGATCAGAACTGACCCGTCGTAGCACCTCATCACAAACCCAATTCCTGCAGCATTGTTTTCACTTGATATTCCACCATAAGTATTGATTTTTATCTTGAGATGGAGGAGACCAAAGTCCATGAGGTGGGGTATTAGCCATAACATTATTCCCTTATAAAGCAGCATTTGCGTGAGTAAAATCTTCTAATATTACATGTGCAGACTCTTTTATTTTATTTGGCTCAATAACATCTCCCCATGAGCTTTGGCGTTTCTTGAGCACTATATTCGCTACATGAGCATCAAAATTATCTTCAACGTTCTTTGTCCCATGTCCTTGGCCATAGTCAGTAACTCTTCAATTGATATTTGTGCAACATGATCCGTCAAGTTCATACTAGACCATATATCCCGAGCCCAAGTACAAAGAAACAAGGCATGTTTTATGTCTTCCTTTAGGGCACTACAATGTACACAGTTAATGGATCATGGTGCCAAACCTTTAGCCATCAGATTTGTTATAGTAGGTAATAGGTTCATGCATACTCTCCACACAAAGACCTTCACCTTTCCCGGAATATTTTCCAACCATATATACTTTAAAGATTTTCTTTCATGCGTTAAGACCGACTCTTAGAAGCATGTGATTGTTTCAGTTGCAATCCAATATGCTGATTTACACGTTAACATTCCATTTGAGGAGGCATCCCAATAAAGCGAGTCATGTTCAAGTGTGTTAATGTGTGTACATGTTATCTTTGTTGCGATCGGTTGAGGAAATAGTTGTAACAGTAAAGAAATATTCCACAAACCTGTATCAGAATCTAAGAGGTCAGGTATGACCTTATACTCACAGTTTTGAGGTCGGTAATCCAATGTTCTGAAACCATTAAGCCAATGGTCTTCTCATATCCTAAATTTCATACCGTTTCCGACATTCCATCTTTTCCCTTTATGAATGATGTCCCGTGTCGAACATAAACTTCTCCACACAAAACTTGGTCGGTATCCAATCCTTGCATCCAGGAGCGAGCTTCTAGGGTAATACCTAGCTTTGAGGATTCTTGCTGGTAGTGAATTTTGTACCGTAATTAGTCTCCAACACTGCTTTGCGAGTAGTGCCTTATTGAATGCTTTCATGTGTCGGAATCCCATGCCGCCTCGTGATTTAGAGATACACATAGATTCTCAAGAGGCCCACCTGATCGGGTTATCCTTGTTTCCATTTCCCCGACAATAGCGGTTACAGGCTCGATGAATTTCATTTATGCTTTCGTCCGGTAACATGAACAGATTCATTACATACATCGGCATTGCTTGAGCCACAGATTTTAGCATAACCTTTTTGCCTCGTATTGACAAATTCCTTTCTTTCCAGCCTGCAATCTTCTTACGTATCTTGTCTATAATAGCTTGAAACACAGATTTCTTCTTTCATCCAATGATAGAAGGCAACCCTAGGTATGTTGTTTGTTGTGGCGCTTCTCGAACGTCGAGTTTGCTTATGATATCACTTCGCATCCTCGAATATAAATTCAGGCTAAAAAATATTTCTGACTTTTCGAAGTTTATAACCTGGCCTAAGCTTCTGCAATACTTAAGAGCTCGAAAATGGCCTCTTTCTAGCTATGTTTGACCACATGGTAGATATGAGGCGGGTTCTCGATGAGGGTCCTTGGTCGGTCGAAATAGACCTGGTTATTCTAAAGCCCCTAGATGATGATGATCAACCTTCGAGGATAGAGATGAGTAAGTGCCCTTTTTGGATTCGTTTGATCAGTCTTCCATTTAGTAGACGCAGTGAGAATTATATGTCGACAGTTGTGTGTGACTAATCGACAACATGATAAAGTGATGGTTGGGTCATCTTATGAACGATTGCCAAATTTTTGCTATTGGTGTAGCCATCTCGGGCACATGGAGAAAGAATGCCTAGTCAAGCCCTCGAATATAGATGGGAAAGTGTTTGAGAAATGGCCTTTTCAGGAATCCTTGCGGGCTCCTCCAATTAGAGAAGGAATTAGTATCAACGACAATTCGCCTAGTCAACATGGTGTCCACGTTTTTCATGTGTCGTGCGTACACGCTCCTTCTGATCAAAATACTACCACGGATGGTACTGACAGGTTTAAAGAAAACGTAACCATAAGTGAGATTAACAACGGGAAAAATAAGAGTATCTTACAGACCATTTAAGTTAATCATGGGAATATTAGAGGTAGTGATGAAAATTATGAATAGAACGCCATTGAAAGACAAAGCAATAGACATGTGGTGGAGCAACAAAAGAGTATAGAGAAACAAAAGATTAACAATGGAAGTCTCGATAAAGATTCGACTGAAATATATACCAATAACAATCATGTCAGTGATCCCAAAGCAACAAAGACTTTGGAGGGCAGTAGGCCTGAAGTAGAGACAGAGGAGGGCAGAGCATGTAGGGGTCCCAAAGCAACATAGACTTTGGAAAGGAACTTTAGAGAGGAACCAAAGCATGAAACTTTAGGGGTACAAAAACCACAACCCACGTCTGCTCCTACTACTAAAGGAAGCGATGCCTTGCGACGTAATTCCTGGAAAAGACAAACAAGAGTCCCGGTGATTAGTGGTGAGTATGTTGCTATTGAACGCTCTAACAAAAAAACAAGGGAATAAACGAGAATGGACAGAGTTTGTGGGCTCGGACTATATGGAGGTGGATTCTCAAACGCTTTCAAAGAATGGCATAAGTACCAATGAAACGGCGAGGGCTACAAGACAGCCCCGCCGACAACAATGAGGATCCTAAGTTGGAACGTCCAGGGACTGGGCAACTCCTGGACGGTTCATCACCTTCGCGAACTAGTGAAGTTACATAAGCCCTCTATCGTGTTTCTTATGGAGACACGGCTACATGATGCAGAAATACAGGGTATTCGCCGATGTTTTTAGACTTTAATTTTCTAGTTGCCAACCCTGTGAGGAGAGATGGTGGTCTGATATTATGTTGGGAAAAAAACTTTAACGTGTAAATCGCGAGTTTTTCTAAACATCACATTAACTTTAGTGTCACAGGAGATAATGGTACCGAGTGGAGGGGCTCGGGCATTTATGGTTGGCCTACAAACCAGGAGAAGTACCGTACATGGATGCTGCATCGTACGATAAACAGATTGTCGTCCTTACCTTGGGTTTGTTTTGGGGATTTTAACGAAGTATTATATAGTTTAGAGAAATTGGGAGCTCGTGGGTGCAATATGCGTGAATTAGAAGCATTTGCTACTGCTTGTTTGGATTGTAACTTATATGATTTGCATTATAGAGGAACGAGCATGACATGGTCAAACAGAAGGAGAGGAACCACTAATGTACAAAAACGACTTGATAGATTTTTTGCCACACCGAAATGGTCCATACTCTTCCCTTCGAGTTGGGTCCAAAACCTTCCTCGAATTGCCTCTGACCACTCGCCAATTTTACTTGATTAAGAAGCATGTTCAGCAAGAGGTGGAAAGAAAAAGGGATTTCGGTTTGAACATATGTGGCTAAGAGATAACAGACTAAGAGGTGTCATCGAGGACGCATGGATGAGAGGCGTACGCGAGGGCCTAAGGAGTGATCCTGCAGCCTTGGTTGGTGGTTGTGCGGAGAAATTGACCGAATGGAATGTCACAACTTTTGGGAATGTTCAACACAGTATTCGAGCAAAAATCAGAAGGTTGGAAAACCTACAGAAGCAACCGAGATATGACTCTCATCGTGAGCAACATCATTTGCAAAACGAGATTAAAGAGCTATATGCACGTGAAGAAATTATGTGGAGACAAAGGAGTACGGTCCAATGGTTGAAGGAAGGAGATAAAAACACTCAGTTCTTCCATGCCCGAGCAACTAGCAGGCGGAAGCGGAATAATTTATTTAAGTTACGAACAAACGATGGTAGGTGGGTTAATGACACTAGTCGACTGTCTAATTTGGTGTCGTCGTACTTTGATGATTTGTTTCGGAGCTCTTTTCCACCACAATGTGCAGAGGTGGTATCATGTCTCGATAGATCACTTTGTGATATCGACATCGAGAAGTTGGGTAAAGAGGTAACTGTAGGTGAAGTATGTGATGTTGTTTTGCAAATGCACCCCTCGAAGGCTCCTGGACTAGACGGTATGACTGCTTTATCTTACCAAAAGTTTTGGGATATTGTTGGCCCTACGACTGTAAATGTGGTGACCAAGTTTTTTCATACTCGGATTATGCCTCCAAACATCAACAAAACTTTAATTACTTTAATACCCAAAGTACCATCACCTAAATCCTTAAAAGACGCATCATACACTCTTTATTTCACGCATCATACAATATCCACTCAGAAGCATTACCCTTCAATTCACAATAGATACACACTGTAAGCACGTGATTCTTTGGTTGAACGCTTAAACCTGCAAAGCAAATAAAAACTTACGCCATTCACAATACTCTTTCTGTCTTAATCTATTTGTCCAAATCCTTATTCCTGAACATTCTACCGGTTACTAGCATATTACCTCTGCGCGTTACGACGGTGTGTACTTGCAATATAAAGTTTTAACGACCAATATTTTCATCTACACTTTTTTGCGATAATGATTTTACACATTTTGAGAATTTTAGAAAATAATTATATAACACACTACTTTATATCAAAATGTCTAGTACTTATGCATCACAATACACTAACGATAAAAAATAATAAACAATGTAATACATAAACTCCGTTTTTTTCATTAATTCGATAGATTGCTTTGTATATCATAGAAATTCCGACGTCCTACATTAAATATTTCGATTCGATAACTCATATGCAACACATGTCTAAGTTGGTCCAAACACATTCGACTACTTCCTAATCAAGAGCTTAATTAATTCCTCATATTCTCAAATTATAGAGTGATTATCTAAAGAGAAGTAGGTTGTTTTGAAAATACATTTTCGAATTATAAAATTTAGAGGCAAGTTTATATTTTTATTTTTATTTTGTTTGAAATATCATATATATTTAAACATGCAATAAAAACAATGTAAATTATGTATGTACTCAATACTTGAATCTTTTTTTTATAAAGAAAAACTCAAATTAGGGACTTTTTCAAGTGATTCTTTCCTTAGTAGGAAATAATTGTTTTATTTATTCCTTTAAAAATAGCTTGTCTTCCTTAATTTAGTATTAAAAGTCTGATTTTCGTACTATGTTTAATTGATATTTTAAATTTCGCGTTAAAAATATAAGTATCAAAACTGTAAAGGAAAAATCTTATAAAAAGTGGGCCAAAATGTTTAAAACTTTAAGGTTATCAGTATGAGTTAGAAAACTTTAGGGGTATAAATCCCTCTTTTAATTCTTTTATCCCCAAAATTTTAAAAAGTCAACTACCACAACCAACTAAACATGAAAACCATCTACCAGAACACCACAAGAACCTCAAACGCATATATATTTACAAATCCTAAATACTGAATCCCCACTTTCGTATGATTAATTAAGACACACAAACCCTAACTTTCTAATCAAACACCAACGCAACTGTCAGTTCATGGCGGATGTGGTGACGTGGACATGGCGTTGCTGAAGAAGATCAAACGACGGCGTTTCATGGTTATCCGACGCCGTTTAGTGTCAGAGACGATGGAGCTAATTTTGCGTCTTTTTCGCGGTGTAGGCAAACTTCTGTTTGATTCGCCTCAGGTAGTAATTTATTCGTTAAGTTTGATTTCATTACTATATAATACGACTAGCTATAATAAAATTTGTAGTACTAATTAGTGACTTTGATTCAATAGGATGTCCGAATGTAATTAGATTGCCTTTTTCCGGCTTTAGGCTCCAAGTATGTTCCACAGTATTAGTAGCTGTTAATACTACCTAGAAAATGACTACTTTGATATGTTTTACAACTGAATCTCCACTTTCGTATGAACAACTAAAGTACTTTGGTATATTTTACAAATCCTAATACTCAATCCCAAGTCTTATCTTATTTAAGATTTTATCTGATGTATTGTTTTAATATATTTGGCAGGGAAGATCACTAGGAATAGGATTGTTCATAAACCCCAACACACTCGAAAACAAACCAAGATACAGAGACGGATGCAAGCATTAAATCATCAAATCCATATATACCAACTATGCAAATAACAAGGATAAAAGGTACCCATTTATTATTTTTTTTAAAATAATTATGATGATATATTATATTATAAATTGATTACTTAATTTTATGGTATAGATGTAATACACGACGAATCTTAATTATTGAAATTGGATATGTGAATTATGTAGTACTTTATAACATGGGATGTGCGACAGTTTGGTTGAATCTCCTTATTAGATTTAGTTATTTTTTGGTGGTTAATTTTTTCAGCCCCTTTTGGAGTGATACCTATATCTGCTGAGTCCAGTAATTAATTGTAAAGTTTATAACCATTTAATGTGATTTTAATAGTTCAAGGCAATTATACATATTATGTGCCTCCTAGCGGGACAAACATGACAAGTTTGTAGCCATGGAGGTCATACACTCATATCCGATCGCTCCTTTGTCTGAGCCTATAGAAAAAGTATGAAAAAAGAAATTATATGGAGTTCTTATTGGAGGAATTGGAGATTATGCTTACTTGGGTGCTCGGTTCTGGCATACGCAGTTAAACCACGTAACATGGGATACTTTGATCATATATGTCATTCCCGTCTTTGTATTTTTCTATAACGAGCCGATCTTGATGTGTTTTTTAAATATCAAGATTGTTTCTAAACATGAAAAATGTAACTTTTTTTAGAATTTGGTATCGATTTTTGAGCTTATCAGTGTATTGGAATTTACAAAAGTAAATAATCACTTTTTTAGGTAATGTACTTCTTGAGCTCATTTTAAAGGTAGCAGCTTTTTTTTTATTTGGGTAGGTATTCTTATGGATCTTTGTTTTTCATGTTGTTTTCTTATTATTTACAGGATTAGTAATTATCGGGTGGGGTTTTTGGGGGTTCTTGATTTTAGTGTTTTATTTAAAAGGGGTGTGTTTGTTTCGGCTTATACAGTGGGGTTATGGCTTACTTAGTTTTGGAATTATGCTTCATAACCTTGCTTTTATGGCTTATTTTGAACTTTTCCGGCTTATATAGGTCTATTATGACATAATAAATATATATAAGCGAGAAAGACTCAAAATAAGCCATAAAAATTGAGATATTGGTATGGTAGATTTAATCAACAAACAGTATCTTAGTATATATATGATATCCATAGTTTATTAACCTAAAATACTTTATACAAGAACAAGAATGACGGACGTGTAATAATAGGGGGAATGTGGCGTCAAAGTACTTAGTGACCGATTAGCGATCAGACGACTATTAATCAGTTAGTAAAATTTGTGCATTTACTAATATTCTAACTGAAATAGGAGTTTACCTTTTGCATTTACGTCTACAAGTTTTTATAATTCATGAGAACATTAGGTTTCTTATAGGGCACACAAATTTTTTGGCAATAGCATAATGATTGGTCAGGTGATAGCACATGGTGGGGCGGTTTTTTTCTTTCGCAAAATCTCTTTGTAATTTTGTATCAAACAACCTGTTATATTAACATCGACGATTGCGAAACGTCCCACCGCGAATGACTAATATGGAATAGAAGGTCATTTGGAAATGCTAACAATATACACCCACAGGTTCCAACTTCGGGCTTGTAGTGTATCAAGGCAATATACTCTTGTATTATTATGAAATACCAGATTCTTGAGGTTTGATTATGTTTAAATGGCTTCTCATAGAAAATAGAGATTCAACTAGATGATCAAGACTGCGCAAGCAGGTAACATATACCCTTTTACATTCTAACAGAATTTATAGATCACATCACTTTTCTTACTTTTGGCACCACTTAAATTCAGAATATATCATCAAGTAAGAATTTCTAATACCCTAATATGTTGCTATTTAATTGACAATAAATCAGGGATCATTTGTTGTTCTTATATCAGTAAATAGATCAATATATAAGTAAAATAAGTAAGCATCTAAGACTGTAGTTATAACGGCATTAGTTAGTGGGACGATTGTTTTAGGTGTAATTATATGACTAATCTAGAGATACAAGAAAAAGTTAAAAAGTAAGTTTCACATAATCTTAGCCTTGATACAGTAGCCTTCAATATTTATGAAATACTATGAATAAAGGATAGTCTTCTGTAAAAAATGACCTATCATTGTTTTAGTTGAAATATAACTTATTATTTTTTATGAAAGAGCCCATTGGCACTGATCTATAATAGTAATTGTAAAAGGTTTTGCGTTTAGATACATGCATACATATATACACGTACATATGTAGCTAAGTAAGCTATATCAGGTATTCGACCCAATATGATCCATGACCAACTAAATTTTAAACCGTTCATTTATCTATATTATGTCCTTAATATATGTCTTACTACACTACGGTAGTTAAGCATGTGCTTCATTTCTACCTACTGCAAGCATTCAAATATAATCTAGGCGACGCAAAGATGTATGTTTACGACACAATTATAGATATGTGGCAAAATGTGCGGGTACTGCTGCGTAAATTTATTCCTTTGATACTTACAAGTAGGGGTGTTATCGGGTTGGGTTGTCGAGTTATTGGGTGTATAGGGTCATGTTGAATTAGGTTTTGGTATAAATGAATGTGACCCGCAACCCGACCCTATAAGGATTTGGGTTATCGGGTTCAGGTCTTATCGTGTTCGGATTATATCAGGTTTGGTTATCGGGTCAATTCCGGTTGGTATGATTCTTATACAAGGAAAAATTATCCAACTATTTTAGTTGCTTATGATTTGACGAAGAAGAAAATAAATGAATATTTAGCCGTGGCTAAAATTTTAAAGAGGGTTTAATTCATATACATTATGCCTAAAAAGTGGTAGTGGCAAAATACTAATAATACGGGATGTACGTAGTCCATTTGTTTGTCACTTTTAAATTTGATTAATGAATAAAAAATTTTGAAGAACATAAAAGATCTTATCTTTGCTTTTTATTCAAAATTTAACAGTATGCAAATTGCAAAATACTTGCAAATGATTTTGTTCACTAGAAAATATTAAAAGAAAAGAACGTTATTTTCTAAATGACAGTTCATGCTTGAAAAACAAAGATGTAAGTACCTTTTATTATAGCATGCTCATAAAATCTAAAAAAAGCAACTCATGTCAAAACAATCGGCGTAAGCCACCATTTTTTCTATTTGAGCTATGATCCCCTTGGTTCACAAACTAAAGGCTATTCTCCGCTTTTTATCAGATTCCGGGTCTTGAATTTGAGTGTTTGGCAAACTATTTAGCGGCATTGACTTTTGCTGACTAACATTTTTTATGTTGGTGCTGATTTGGCAGCTTTATGCACTGAGCCTACACTCGAATGCATCGGATAGAAGATGATGTAATTGATTTGGAAGACGAGTCCTGTAACACCCTATTTTGATAATGGAATGTCACACGTAATTATGGCGTGTCATCAAAGCATACAAGGAAAAATGTCTAAACATTACATGACCATAAAAGGAAAATACCAGAATCAAACATCGGTAGTCCAAAAGTAAAGCTCATCACACACAAACATAAATATAGTAATGGAAAGGACTTAAACAATGTCCATAGCAAATGTATCAAAGGAAAGATAATGCATAAAGTAAAGAAAGGCTAGAAAGCTTCTAGTCCATATGCACGTACGCTTAAAGTCTACGAGCGTCCCTGAGTACCTGCTGTTTTGGGAACATAGAAAAGGAAAACGGCTGAGCAATACGCTCAGTGCACGGATGTACAATAAAGCATGAATGGGATAAGCATATAACATATAACAGCGGAAGAAACTAAGTCCCGAGTAACCTGGTTAAGTCTTGATAAAACTGGTTTTATAGTTTGAAAAGCCTTATGTTTATCTTGTAAAAATTGTTTATCATATTTTACCATTAGCCAATATAGGTCATGAAAATCCACCGTGCATGAATACTTGGAGGGGTGACCTCATCATGCAAATTAGAGGGGCTGCCTCTAATTTAATATTCTGGTGTGGGTAGGAGGGATCAGCTCCTTGTGAAGGATGCAAGGCACACACCACATTCACCATGAAATCCTGACTGAAAACATGTAACTAGGATGCACCCATACGCCCCACATGATAAATATAAAGATATGGCCAAAAGCTGAAGGGACGCCACGAGCAATCACTCCGCCGTAGTGAAGTCATAACATCGGTGCCTCTAATGTTATGGTTATGGTACCTCCATAACTAGGTGAAACTGGTCATGCATGTATATGGCTATAGGTATTCTAAATTAAACATAAGCAAATCAAACACATAACTTATACTACGGGAAAATATTTGGCTGCATACGGGGAATCCTAACAAGGAAAGAATGTCCATACTGAAAGGACGGGAATCCGTACCTTATGTCCGATGAAGGAAGAAGACGAACTGAGGGGAATCCTACTTCCGTATCACTAATGCTACATAAATACATACATGAATAAGTATCTACTTACTAAATACGTAACTGGTTTTATGTCATGTCTTAGCTTATTTTATATGTTCACATCATGTTTTACTGTTTTAAGCCTAAACTGTGTTTATCTTATATTCTGTTTATTCTGATTAAGTATTTCTGGTATTTCATGTATTATTATACTTACTGTGTAATAATAAGTAACTTTCTAAAAATAGTAGGTTTCCTAAAATAGAAAGTTTCCAAAAATAGAAAGTTTCCAAAAATAGAAAGTTTCCAAAAATAGAAAGTTTCCAAAAATAGAATTACTCCTTAAAATAGATAAGTTTCTAAAAATAGAAAGTTTCTATAAATAGATCAGCTGCTTTAATTAATTAAGTTTCCATAAATAGATTAGCTGCCTGAAATAAATAAGTTTCTAAAAATAGAAAGTTTCCATAAATAGATTAGCTGCCTTATTTAAATAAGTTTCTAAAAATAGAAAGTTTCCATAATTAGACATAAGCTGGTTAAATAAGCTAAGTATATAAGCCTAAGTGTTTTCATGATTATTTTCTAAGTCATAATAATATAATGTATAGTTTATTAATTATTTCATGTAATTAAAATAAACTATAGGTTAAAATATTTAATTAAAGTATATCATGTTTTTAAATAAATAAAGTTAAAAATTTTAAGGTTAAAACATTTATTACTGTTTATTAATAATACAACCTAAGTCATGTTAATTAATAAATTATAACCATGGTTTTTAAAAAATTAATTAATTATAAGTCTAAAAATATAAAATACTTAGGTTAACAATTTCATGATTTTAATAATTAATATAACCTAAGTCATGTTATTAAATTAATCATGTCATGTTTATTAATTTAATGTTAACATATGATTATAAAAACAATAATCTTAACATACACCGTGAACCGGATCTTGACTAGGAACCATGAACCGGACATGAAATCGACACCATACCCCGAACCACTTCGGGGTTCCCCTTGTCTTGCTGCTGCCGTGGGACCCACACCAACCAACCGAGACCATATGGTCTCGGTGGTGGTCAAGTAGCCAAACGGAGACCCCCTTGGGGTTCGGTTTAGGCGCCGGCCAAAACAAACACCCCTAAAACACCCTTTTTGATTTATTCCAAAACCAATTTCATGTTAGATCTATGTTTTAATTAGGTTTTAAAAAAACATCATGTTCTTAATTATTTAATAGATCAAATCAAAAGAAAAGGGTTAAAGAATTTACCGAATGCGTGGATCTAAACGAGGATGAATAAACACAAACACTTGCACCAAAACCAAGATCAAAGATCAAATAAACACCCCCTTGGTGTGTTTATGTGTGGCGGCCAAAAAATAAAAAGAATGAGAAGGAGAAACTTTTCTAGGTTTTTTGTTAAATCTTATGTAAAGTGAAAATGAGTAGTAACTTTTCCCTTAACCCCTCTTTAGTGAAATTTGAGATGGGCTTGGCCCATCTCTTCCTTGTTGCCGCGGGTAGGGGCCCCACATGGGGTACCCGTACCGTTTTCCGTGTCTCGATATTTAATTGTTCGTTCGTGTTTATTTGTGTTCGCGTTTAATGTGTTCTCGTTAAATAATTATCGTGACCTAATATATTCATTTACGCTCGTAATAAATATATATATACGTAATTAATAATAGTTCGTGATTTAATTACGTTCATGATTTCATGATCGCATGCTCGTGATTAATTATTGTCAAATAATTATTGTGTGCTCGTGCGTAGTAAATACTTATCGTGTTCTAACACGTACGTAATACGTATAATCCTAACATGTAATCGTAATCATATTATAAAAGGAAAGTTTTAATCTAGTACTTACGATCTTAAGGGTACTGTTCATGGTAAAAGCATGCGGGTTTTACAACTCTTCCCCCTAAAAAGAATAATTCGTCCCCGAATTATAGATAAAGTAAACTGGAAAAGAAGAACATACCCGAATTCAGAATATGAAATGAGGATAAGAAGCCCGGATAGACTCCTCTGTTTCCCAAGTGGCTTCCCGCTCGGTATGATCCCTCCATAGGATTTTGACGAATGGAATCGTTTTCCTTCTCATGACTCGTTCTTGTCTGTCAAGAACTCGTTCGGGTTCTTCTATGAAAGTGAGATCTTCACGTATCTGTTCCAGTGGATACTAAACCATGTGAAGGGGATGATACTGGTACCCTCTGAGTAAGGACACATGAAACACATTGTGCACATGCGAAAGCTGCGGAGGTAACGCCAACCGGTAAGATACTTCACCGACTCGTTCGATGATATCAAACGGTCCGATGAAACGAGGACTGAGCTTCCCTTTAATCCCGAAGTGTCTAACACCACGTGCCGGCGAAACCTTAAGGAAGACGTGATCTCCTACGTTAAAATGTATGTCCCTACGATGCTTATCGGCCTAACTCTTCTGACGTGACCGTGCTTCCTGAAGTTTCTGCTTAGCTACTGCGATCTTTTCATTGGTCATCTCTATGATTTCTGGTCCTTCAAGTGTTCGCTCGCCAACCTGATCCCAGCAGATTGGGGCGCGACACTTTCTGCCATACAACATCTCGAAAGGAGCACACTTGATACTTGCGTGCCAACTATTTTTGTATGAAAACTCCACCAAACAGATGTAGTCGTCCCAATTACCCGTCCATTCCAACGCACATGACCTCAACATGTCTTCTAATGTCTGAATCGTTCGTTCCGACTGTCTGTCCGTTTGAGGATGAAAAGTCGTGCTAAGCTTAAGTTGTGTACCCCAAGCTTTCTGCAGACTCTTCCAAAATCGCGAAGTGAAACGAGGATCTCTGTCTGAGACGATGCTGGATGGTGCACCGTGGAGTCTCATGATCTCTCTTCTGTACGTATCGGCGAGTTTACTTACCGGATCTTCCTTGCGGATCGGTAAGAAATGAGCTGATTTGGTAAGTCGATATACGATAACCCAAATTGCATCATGCTTCCTCTTGGTAGGCGGAAGGCCAGTAACAAAATCCATGGTGATTTTGTCCCACTTCCACTCTGGAATATCTAACGGTTGAAGGAGACCGCCAGATCGCTGATGCTCGATCTTAACCTGCTGGCAGGTAAGACATTTGGAGACGTAAGTAGCTACATCCTGTTTCATACCAATCCACCAAAAATACTGCTTGATGTCATGGTACATCTTAGTCGAACCAGGATGTACAGAGAATGGGGAGCTATGAGCTTCAGCTAACAAGGCTTCCCGGAGTTCTTGGTCATCAGGAACACAAAGTCTCGTGCCCTGCCATACGATACCAACTGCATCTACTCTGAATTCTGTCTGTTTCTCCAAATTCTGTACTATCGCCCAGATTTCTCCATCATCTTTCTGAGCTTCCTTGATCTTAGAGAGTAACTCGGGTTCTACTCTAAGATTAGCCCAGTAACCGTGCTGTCCACGTACCATGATCTCGATGTCTAGTCGCTCCAAGTCTATTATGATTTCCTCTTCAATTTTAATGCCGTTGATCATTACGGACTTCCTGCTAAGAGCATATGCTACTACATTTGCCTTTCCGGGATGATACTGTAGATTAATGTCATAATCCTTCAACAGCTCTAACCATCTCCTCAGCCTCATGTTCAGTTCACGTTGTGAATATATACTTCAAGCTCTTGTGGTCCGTGAAAATGTCACATGATTCTCCATATAAGTAGTGCCTCCATATCTTCAATGCAAACAAGACTGCAGCAAGTTCCAAGTCATGCGTGGGGTAACTTTCTTCATAAGGCTTAAGCTGCCGTGAAGCGTACGCGATCACTTTCCCATGTTGCATGAGAACACAGCCAAGTCCCTTCCCCGATGCATCGCTGTAGATTTGAAATCCACCCGTACCAGATGGGAGAGTAAGAATAGGTGCAGATACTAGTTTCTGCTTCAGGTCTTCAAAGCTCTTCTCTCGTTCTTCAGTCCAGACGAATTTCTCCCCTTTTCGCATCAGTTTGGTCAATGGTAGTGCTAAGCGGGAAAAGTTCTCCACGAACCTACGGTAATAGCCAGCTAAGCCTAAGAAACTGCGGACTTCCGTCGCTGATGTCGGCCTTGGCCACTTAGTAATGGCCTCAACCTTCGCTGGATCCATAGTGATTCCTTCTGCTGATACAATGTAACCTAAGAATGCCACCTTGTCTAACCAGAACTCACACTTAGAGAATTTAGCATACAGCTGCTTCTGGCGAAGAATCTGTAGTACTGTACGAAGATGGTCTTCGTGTTCCTCCTTAGACTTTGAGAAAATCAGGATGTCATCGATGAAGACAATGACGAACTTATCCAGAAATTCATGGAAGATTCTGTTCATCAAGTCCATGAACACTGCTGGAGCATTTGTCAGACCGAATGGCATAACTACAAACTCGTAGTGGCCATAGCGGGTACAAAAAGCAGTCTTAGCGATATCCTGCTCCTTGACCTGTAGCTGATGGTAGCCTGACCTAAGATCAATCTTGGAGAAGTGTTTGGCCCCTTGAAGTTGGCCAAACAGATCGTCAATACGTGGCAATGGATACCTATTCCGGATAGTAATCTTGTTGAGCTCGCGATAGTCTATGCAAAGACGCATAATGTCGTCCTTCTTCTTAACAAACAAGACAGGGGCGTCCCATGAAGATGCGCTCGGTCGAATGAAACCTCATTCAAGAAGTTCTTGTAGTTGATTCTTCAGATCCTTCAGCTCTATGGGAGCCATGTAATAAGGAGCCTTGGAGATTGGTTCAGCTCCTGGGATAAGCTCGATACTGAATTCCACTTCTCGTGCAGGTGGTATGCCCAGAAGTTCTGCTAGAAAAACATCTTGGAATTCTGACACTATAGGTTGATCCTGAATTGATGGGGATTCAGCATCCATGTCGTGAACCGTAGCTAGATAACCCTCGCAGCCATGTGACAGTAGTGCACGCGCTTGCAGGATAGATATGATTTGTACAGACCGTCCGGGTATGAACCCGTTATGAATGTACTCTGGTGCATTAACATCACTGAAGATAACTTGATATGAATGGCAGTCTATGGTAGCATGATGCTTGGATAGCCAATCCATGCCCAAAATCATGTCGAAGTCATTCATGTCCAGCGGAAGTGCGTCAACAGGTCGAACCTTATCGTCAAATTCTAGGGGAAGACTCTTGTATACATGGGTGATTAATACAGAGTCCCTCAAAGGCGTGGAAATAGTAAGCCTATTTTCTTGTGGCGTGGGGAGCATCCTAATGTTCTTAGCATAAGCAGTAGAAATAACCGAGTGAGTAGCACCCGTATCGAACAGAACACATGCAGCTTGACCATACATATACAAGATTCCAGTGATGGTACCTGTAGGCTTGTTTGCCTGGTCTTGAGATGTCGTGTAGACATGCCCGGCGGTAGGAGGCGGCTTGGAATCAGCATGTCCCGATGTACCCTCCATCTCGCCCTTACGGCAATCCTTCATGATATGGCCAGGAAGACCACACTTGAAGCATGCGTTAGTGTTACGGCGACATGGCCCTGGGTGCCTACGGTGGCAAGTAGAGAAAAGAGGATGAGTAAATCCTCCAGCAGGTGCTCTGGCTGGCTGGGAACCTGATAAAACATTTTACATAAGACATGATAATAGGGTACAAAGGACAATGCAGATACTCGTAAGATTGAATACCAGTGATAGCTGGACGGCTAGGCTGTGAACCTCTCTGGTTCTGGTCCCTACCGTTTCCATGGTTCCTGGTAGAAGTTTTTGCTAAAGTGTCAGAATATGAGTTATAACATGAAATCATAAGGAAATGCGTAAGTATTAGGACCTGCTGCTGTTGGAGTGTCCAGCGTTGTTACGGTAATTATCATTACCGCCACACCTATCCGTAGTAGAACGGTCGTTAGTCTGACCGTTTGCCTTGGGCTGATGAGGCTGCTGCTGAGTAGCCGGCTGAGACCGGTCCCCAGTTATTTGCCTGGAAGATACATTTAAAGAGATGAATAATTGACATATATGGAAAGAATACGGATTGATCACCGCTTGAATACGAATATTTACCTCTTGCCGGGTCTCTTAGCTTCCCCGAACTCATCTCTCTCCTGCAGCATTTCCAGCTTACGTGCTGCATCGGCCACTTGTGCTACAGTGTTGAACGTAGCACACACCAGATTGTTTGCGACCGATGTGCGAAGAGCCCACCTAAAGTGGTGTGCCTGCTCTTCAGGAGTACCTGCTGCTGCACCAAGGAACCCAGCTAAGCGAAGAAAGCGTTGCATAAACTCGTTGCTATTCTCCCCAGCTCTCTGTCGGATCCCATGGTACTCTCTCTTGAGCTTGTCTTGCTCAGCCTTGGGAAAGAACTGCTCCATCACCCTGTCCTTGAACTGAGCCCAAGTCAAACAAGCAACCCACTCGTCACCACCCTCAGACTGCATCAACGCTAACCACCAATTTAGCACATCGCCTTCGAACCGATAGCATGCCAACCTCGCCTTGTATGCGGGGTCACAACCCATAACATTGAAAATCTTCTCGATGTAAGCCAACCAGCTTTCAGCATCACTGGGGCTATCTGTCTTCTCAAAAGCTCGAGGACGGAGCTTGTTGAATCTCTCCAGCCATACTGCTAATGTCACTGGAGGAGGAGGAGGAGGTGCCTGATTATGATGCTGATTGTTGGCAGCTTGAACTTCAGCCCTGATGTCGTTCCTCAGTTGAGGAAGCAAAGCTTGCATAGCAGCTTGAATTGCAGCATTGAGCTGTTCCTGTTCGCGTGTGAGAACCATCTGACAGTATAACATAAAACATATGATTAAACAGATCAAAACATAAAATATATATACATGAAAAAAATTTATACCAAAATTTCAAGAGAAAAATTTTATGCAAGAAAATTTTGCGTATGTAAGCATGATGCAGTTTTATGAAAACTTTTGTATGCTCGAGAGTGAACGCATATGGTCAGTTCACCCAAAAACAAAAGACATGGCGAGGGGACGCCTATAGGTCGGTCCCAAATTTAAAAGTTTCGATAAAACACATGCGACTAAATAGGGCCAGTCCTGTACCAACCATTACTTAGTCATAAATATGCGGCAATGACATATATATGTATGCATAAAAATTATGAATGCATGAAAATAACTGTCAGTTCTAGGAAGACCATAGTGACTACCCACTAATCACAGGTCATATTTGAGAGCCTACAGGTCGAAGCCTTGGCTCTAATACCATAATTGTAACACCCCATTTTGATAATGGAATGTCACACGTAATTATGGCGTGTCATCAAAGCATACAAGGAAAAATGTCTAAACATTACATGACCATAAAAGGAAAATACCGGAATCAAACATCGGTAGTCCAAAAGTAAAGCTCATCACACACAAACATAAGTATAGTAATGGAAAGGACTTAAACAATGTCCATAGCAAATGTATCAAAGGAAAGATAATGCATAAAGTAAAGAAAGGCTAGAAAGCTTCCAGTCCATATACACGTACGCTTAAAGTCTACGAGCGTCCCTGAGTACCTGCCGTTTTGGGAACATAGAAAAGGAAAACGGCTGAGCAATACGCTCAGTGCACGGATGTACAATAAAGCATGAATGGGATAAGCATATAACATATAACAGCGGAAGAAACTAAGTCCCGAGTAACCTGGTTAAGTCTTGATAAAACTGGTTTTATAGTTTGAAAAGCCTTATATTTATCTTGTAAAAACTGTTTATCATATTTTACCATTAGCCAATATAGGTCATGAAAATCAACCATGCATGAATACTTGGAGGGGTGACCTTATCATGCAAATTAGAGGGGCTGCCTCTAATTTAATATTCTGGTTTGGGTAGGAGGGATCAGCTCCTTGTGAAGGATGCAAGGCACACACCACATTCACCATGAAATCCTGACTGAAAACATGTAACCAGGATGCACCCATACGCCCCACATGATAAATATAAAGATATGGCCAAAAGCTGAAGGGACGCCACGAGCAATCACTCTGCCGTGGTGAAGTCATAACATCAGTGCCTCTAATGTTATGGTTATGGTACCTCCATAACTAGGTGAAACTGGTCATGCATGTATATGGCTATAGGTATTCTAAATTAAACATAAGCAAATCAAACACATAACTTATACTACGGGAAAACATTTGGCTACATACGGGGAATCCTAACAAGGAAAGAATGTCCATACTGAAAGGACGGGAATCCGTACCTTATGTCCGGTGAACGAAGAAGACGAACTGAGAGGAATCCTACTTCCGTATCACTAATGCTACATAAATACATACATGACTAAGTATCTGCTTACTAAATACGTAACTGGTTTTATGTCATGTCTTAGCTTATTTTATATGTTCACACCATGTTTTACTGTTTTAAGCCTTAAACTGTGTTTATCTTATATTCTGTTTATTCTGATTAAGTATTTCTGGTATTTCATGTATTATTATACTTACTGTGTAATAATAAGTAACTTTCTAAAAATAGCAGGTTTCCTAAAATAGAAAGTTTCCAAAAATAGAAAGTTTCCAAAACAAGAAAGTTACCAAAAATAGAAAGTTTCTAAAAATAGAAAGTTTCCAAAAATAGAAAGTTTCCAAAAATAGAAAGTTTCCAAAAATAGAATTACTGCTTAAAATAAATACGTTTCTAAAAATAGAAAGTTTCCATAAATAGATCAGCTGCCTTAATTAATTAAGTTTCCATAAATAGATTAGCTGCCTGAAATAAATAAGTTTCTAAAAATAGAAAGTTTCCATAAATAGATTAGCTGTCTTATTTAAATAAGTTTCTAAAAATAGAAAGTTTCCATAATTAGACATAAGCTGGTTAAATAAGCTAAGTATATAAGCCTAAGTGTTTTCATGATTATTTTTTAAGTCATAATGATATAATGTATAGTTTATTAATTATTTCATGTAATTAAAATAAACTATAGGTTAAAATATTTAATTAAAGTATATCATGCTTTTAATTAAATAAAGTTAAATACTTAGGTTAAAACATGTATTATTATTTATTAATAATATAACCTAAGTCATGTTAATTAATTAATTATAACCATGGTTTTTAAATAATTAATTAGTTATAAGTCTAAAAATATAAAATACTTAGGTTAATAATTTCATGATTTTAATAATTAATATAACCTAAGTCATGTTATTAAATTAATCATGTCATGTTTATTAATTTAATTTTAACATATGATTATAAAAATAATAATCTGAACATACACCGTGAACCGGATTTTGACTAGGAACCATGAACCGGACATGAAATCGACACCATACCCCGAACCACTTCGGGGTTCCCTTTGTCATGCTGCTGCCGTGGGACCCACACCAACCAACCGGGACCATATGGTCTCGGTGGTGGTCAAGTATCCAAACCGAGACCCCTTGGGGTTCGGTTTAGGCGCCGACCAAAACAAACACCCCTAAAACACCCTTTTTGATTTACTCCAAAACCAATTTCATGTTAGATCTATGTTTTAATTAGGTTTAAAAAAACATCATGTTCTTAGTTATTTAATAGATCAAATCAAAAGAAAAGGGTTAAAATAATTTACCGAATGCGTGGATCTAAACAAGGATGAATAAACACAAACACTTGCACCAAAACCAAGATCAAAGATCAAATAAACACCCCCTTGGTGTGTTTATGTGTGGCGGCCAAAGAAGAAAAAGAAGGAGAAGGAGAAACTTTTCTAGGTTTTTTGTTAAATCTTCTGTAAAGTGAAATGAGTAGTAACTTTTCCCTTAACCCCTCTTTAGTGAAATTTGAGATGGGCTTGGCCCATCTCTTCCTTGTTGCCGCGGGTAGGGGCCCCACATGGGGTACCCGTACCGTTTTCCGTGTCTCGATATTTAATTGTTCGTTCGTGTTTATTTGTGTTCGCGTTTAATGTGTTCTCGTTAAATAATTATCGTGACCTAATATATTCATTTACGCTCGTAATAAATATATATACGTAATTAATAATAGTTCGTGATTTAACTACGTTCATGATTTCAAGTAATTATTGAGTGCTCGTGCGTAGTAAATACTTATCGTGTTCTATCACGTACGTAATACGTAAAATCCTAACATGTAATCGTAATCATATTATAAAAGGAAAGTTTTAATCTAGTACTTATGATCTTAAGGGTACTGTTCATGGTAAAAGCATGCGGGTTTTACAAGTCCATTGATGCAATGATTCTTAATTCCATGGCAGTGTTGAATGAACACCTTCATACACTGCTTACCATTAGCAATCCTTCAGCTCTCCGTGAGAAAGTTGTGCAAGTGCCCAATGTCGGTTGGGAAGATATTGGTGGTTTTGAGAATATTAAACGTGAGATTCTGTAGGCATTAACAGATTCTGATCGTTATTTGTGTTTTGTTATATATTTTCTTATCTGATTATGCTTTTTAATCTTTGGTTAATCTATTATGTAGATTGTTCAATATCACCTGGAACATCTTGGGAAGTTTGACGTGGCTCCGTCCACGGGATTTGATGATTCTTTATCCACACAGATGTCTAAGGCTTTTTCAATTTTTATTATTAATATTTTCATTATCTTATTTTCTGACCAAGTGAACAATATATTTCATAACTTTTCGTGGCCAAGTCAACTAATTTTTTAGCTCTCCTATTTTTACAAGTCTATTTTTTCTCTGCACGCACGTCGACTGTCTGACGACTTTTATTAAGAATTTGGTCATTATATATTTTGATCAGTAATAATTTTTTATAACTACAGACGATGATGTATGATTTTCCTTTTTTTATTTGTAAACACCTTTTTGCTTGATATATACTACAAGATTACTGTTTCTGTTGAACTTAGCCGGTTATATGCACTTTGTGACGTGTTTGCGTTGTTAAGTATTTGCATATGCGGTTTTAAAGATTTAGATTTCTTTGGCATTAGCAAGAAGAAAAGCATTAGAGATCGAGTCATGAGTGATTATCACTAATTAGAGCAACATATAATTTGATAAGAGTAAATAAACAAAACTTCATCAAATCACAATCACGTAAAAGATTTTGTCATTCAAATAGACTAACGTTATTTGATATCTTGAATTATTTGAATTTCATTATTTTCACAATACAAAATAGAAAAATTATGATCATCACTTAGAGAGGAGAGTATGGCGAAGAGCCTACCCCTCAAATTTTTTCCCAGTCACCTGTCAACTCAGCGCCACATCATACCAACACAATTAACCAAAATACCCCTTCACTCATGATAGGTGTGAAAACACCCATCCTTTTACCACTTATTTCTGGCTAAAACAAGACCAAAACACGTATTTAATATCATTTGTTTGGAATTATGCGTGGTTTTTGTGTTTATTGTGTTTTCAGAGTCAACCGGATGAATATTGAAGAAAACGTGGGATTGCACGGGTTTTATCGAAGAAAAAGACTCAAGACGAAGTCTATTGTCCAAGAGATGCAAAAGATTTAAAGTCATTGTGCCTATTTGAAGATTTATCAAAGAATAGAGCCAAAGATGGAAGATTCATATATGTCGAAGAACTCGAGTCTATTAAACAAAAGATTATTAGACGAGTTGGAATTATTCACCGACACTTCTCATTTCCAAGTCGGAAACGTTTATTTGAAGAAGCGTGAAGACTAAAGAAGGAAGAAGAAAAAGAAGCCCAAACAAAAGTCCAATCACAAGCCCACCACCACAAGACTTGCCTATAAATAGGACTCCACTTCACAAAAATAAAACACTTAGTCTTTTAGGTAGTTTTTAGTTTTTTCATTTTCTCTCTAGTTTTAGAGAGAGAAAGTTCTAAACTTTCTCTCACTAGACTTCATCTCTTTCTATTTCAAGATCAACATTTGTATTATTTTTCATTAATCAAGTTCAAGTTTTTAGCTTTTAATCCTTAATCTCATCCTTCCTTTCTTTGATTTTGATTGATTTTGGTACAAATATCGTATGATCCGTGTTGTTCATCCATGATTTTGTGCTTAAAAAGTTAACTTTTTTATGTTTTACTAAGTTTCTACACAAATAAGCTTTGAGATCCTTGTGCTTATTGGCTTATTTGTTAGTTTTGCTTATTTACTTTTTAAAGTTTTTATGAAAAGTTCATCTTTTTATTGATTCGATTTAAAAGTTGTTTATTTTAAGTTTAGATAAGTTGTTATTTGAGTTTATTTGATTGGATTCATTTTAGATTCGTGCTAGTTTTGGGTTTGAGCTTAATCTAATAGCTTATAGCCTTGGCTTAAGTTTCGGGTTAGCATAGTTTTCGGAAAGGGCAAAGCCCTTTTCCGATCGGGTATTCCGACCAAGTAGCACCCCCTATTCCGATCCATAGATCGGAAAAGGGTTTCAGTTTTTCCGATTTGCCCCATTCACCATATTCCGATTGGGCATAGTTTGTTTATTCCGATTGGAACTTTTGCCCTATATTCCGATTTGCAGCTATTTTCCAAGCATTCCGATTGTGCTTCTTTTGGCAACATTCCGATCACCTTCCATTTTAGATCATTTCGATTGCAGTTTATCTCCCATATTCCGATCATCAGATCGGAATGCATTCCGATTAGTGCATTTTTCCCTTATTCCGATTTAGTTGATTTGATATATTACGATCTTACTTTCTTTTAGTACTTTTCAACTAAGTTCATATTTTTACAAAGTTTTCCAAGTGTTAGTTTTTATTGAAGTGTTCATTTATTTTTCTAATACTTTTCTAATATAATCTTTGAGTTTTCAAGCATTTATCTTTAAACTTGTCTTTTTGGTTTGAACTTTTAAAGCTTTAATTCTACTCTTCGACACTTAATTTCTTGTCATTAGTTTAAAATAGATAAACAAACCATCACCTTTTTATTAACCAAGAACAAATCATTCCACTTAGAGCCGAGATCAATTCGAGAGGATACCGAGAACATTCTGAACCCATACAAAATGCAAGTATCAAATGGCGCCGCTGCCGGCTCTTCTCGTTAAGATCAACAGTTTTTTGTGAGAACTTGGATTTTGGGATCCGTTCACCGTGAACGTTACTTTTTCATAAAAATTTCAAAAACACAAAAAAATATAAAATTATCAAAAATACAAAAAAATTACAAAACATAAAAAACCAAAAATATTTTTGCTTTGTTTTTTGCCTTGTTAGTTCTTTTGCAGGTGCATGCGTACACGATCCACGTCTTATCAAGAGCCCGAGCCTCTCGAAGACTTAGACATGGCCGGTGTACAAAACAACAACAATAACCCACCTCAAAACAATAATAATAACAATAACAATCCACCTTTCAACAACAATCATAACAACAACAATGAACCTCTACCGGATAATCGCCCGATGATTGAACTTCTGCAAGCTCATGTAGATGGCAACACTGATCCAATTGTTATACCCGCGTTTGCAGCCAACAACTTTGAGCTCAAATCCGGCTTTATCCAGATGGTCTCTGCTCAACCATTCTTGGGGTGTACCATTGATGATCCGCATGACCACATCAAGAGATTCTTGCAACTCACTAATACGGTCAAATTCAATGGTGTTCCACAAGAGGTAATCCGTTTACAACTTTTTCCCTTTTCTTTAGAGGGACAAGCCCGCATTGGCTTGCTAAGGAACCGCCACAGAGTATTCTTACGTGGACGGATTTGGAGACCAAGTTTATCAACTACTTTTTCCCACCCTCTCGTACTACCGCTTTGCGGAATGAAATTATCAATTTTGAACAAAAGTACGATGAGTCGTTTAGTGAATCTTGGGATCGTTTCAAAGATCTTTTATGAAAATACCCACAACATGGTTTTACCAAAGTGCACCAAATTAACACTTTTTACAATGGTTTAAGCATGAATGACCAAGATTCACTAAACAGTGCCTCGGGCGGTAATATTTTGGCTAAGACTTCCAATGCTGCTTGGGATATCATTGAGAATAAGTCTCGTGTGCAAACCAAGAGTGTTCGGACCAATGTCGCGAGTGCTAGTACTAGTGACAGCGACAAGCGAATTGACAAAATCACTGCGCTTCTTGAATCGCTTGCTACCCAAACCGCCAGCAACACCAACAGCATTAACGCTAAAAACGCTAAAGACGCTCAAGTCAATGCTGTTAGCCAACCATGTGAGATATGCGGTGGTCCTCATTCTTACACCACTTGTACTGCCACCCAAAACTACCCTTCTGAGAACGTGAATGCAGCTTACGGTACCTATCCTCAACCTGCCTATCAAGCTCGACCTCAAGGCGACCGCAACCTGCTTAGCTACCGCTCCAACAACTATCTCTCACCACCTGGTTCTATTCCTAACAACCCAAACCAACAACAAAACCTCAACCGCCCTCCTCAACAACAACAACAATCTCGTGGACCATACATACCACCTCACAAACAACAACATCCACCTCAAAGAAACAACCAAGTTTACCAGCAGCCTGCTTATCAACCACCCGCATACAATGCTCTTCCCAACCAACCCACCGCTTTACACCAAGAAGTGGAAACCTACATGAGGACTAACGATGTGATCGTGGAAAATCTTCAACAGGAAGTGCGCAACTTGAAAGAAGACCTGATGAAACAAGGGAACGATCTGAGAGCTGATATGAGAAACACTATGGAAAGTCAAACGAATGACTTAAGAAACATGATGGCTAGTTTCTTCCACGGTAATCAAACCTCTTCTTCGGGTACTCTTCCGAGTAACACCGTTGCGAATCCAAGAGGGGAGATGAAAGCAATCACTACTCGCAGTGGCAAAGGTACCAAGGAACCCGAGCTTCCTATACCTCCACCGGTGATTGTGACAAAGGAGAACGAGTCACCTGCTCCCATTCCTCATCCATCTACTTCCCCAATTTCTCCACCTCTTACTTCTACCCCTCCTCCACCCAAGGATGTGAGTGATCCTTCGATCCCAAAGCCTTCCTCTTCTTCCGATATACCTTATCCATCTAGGTTGAGGAAAGAGAAGCTCAAAAGCAAGGACGATATTCAGGTTTCAAATTTTCTTAAAATGTTCAAACAATTGAATTTCAACATCTCCTTCGCTGAGGCTCTCACTCACATGCCTAAGTACGCAAAAATGTTTAAAGATCTTCTGAGTGACAAGGAAAAGCTTCTTGATATTGCCAACACCCAACTTAATGAGAATTGCTCTGCAGTGCTCTTAAGGAAATTGCCAATCAAGCTTGGTGATCCGGGTCGTTTCTTAATCCCTTGCAATTTCCCGGGAGTAGATAATTGCATGGCCCTAGCCGATCTAGGTGCCAGTATTAATTTAATGCCTCTAAGCGTTTGGAAGCAATTATCTCTCCCTGAGCTAGTCCCCACCAAAATGACTTTGGAATTAGCTAACCGTACGGTTGCTTATCCAGTGGGGATAGCCTAAGACGTCTTTGTAGGAGTCGACAAATTCACTTTTCCTGCCTATTTCGTCGTCGTCGACTACGAGATGGACCCTCGTGTGCCATTGATTGTTGGTCGTCCATTCTTGAGGACCGGTCGCACTCTCATCGATGTTGAAGCCGGTGAGCTTATCATGAGAGTGGGTGATGATAAAATCGTCTTCAACATGGGAAAATTGTCTAAACAACCTTATTCATACGAGAGTGTTAATTGTATTGACGTTCTTGATGAGGCTTGTGAAGAACACTTCCAAAATGCTTGCAAAAGTATTCCTACTTCTCTTCCCAATGTTGAGACCGTTTCCTCTATTAATTCATCACTGTCTCTATTTGGAGAAAGTGATCTCTTTTGGAAAGATCTTGAAGCCACCATGGGAGATGTGAACCTAACTACTGACGAGTCTCCCATCGATTTGGCTGACGACATGAGTTTCTTTGAAAACCTTCTCCAAGAAGACAATCTTTCTCCACCATCTCCCACGGTTATTGCTATCGATGCTCCGACTTTGAAACCGCCTCCCATCGAAAATCCTCCGGATTTAGAACTTAAGGAGTTGCCGCCCCATCTCGAGTACGTGTTCCTTGAAGAAGAGAAGAAGTCGCCCGTCATCATTGCTAAGGACTTGAAAGAAGAAGAGAAATCTCGCCTCATCGCTGTGCTTAAAGCTCATAAGAAGGCAATTGCTTGGAAATTTCCGATATCCGCGGAATTCATCCGCACTTTTGTACTCACAAGATTCTCATGGAAGATGAATTTAAACCCGCAATCCAGAGCCAAAGAAGGGTTAATCCTAAAATTCATGACGTCATCAAACAAGAGGTTATCAAACTTCTAGATGCCGGCTTGATCTACCCTATTTCGGATTCGCCGTGGGTAAGTCCCGTCCATTGTATGCCCAAAAAGGGCGGAATAACCGTTGTTTCTAATGAACACAACGAGTTTATTCCCACTCGTCTCGTTACTGGGTGGAGAGTTTGTATTTATTATCGCAAGCTCAATGATGCCACGAGAAAAGACCACTTTCCTCTTCCCTTCATGGATCAAATGCTCGAGCGTCTAGCTGGTAATGATTATTACTGCTTCTTAGACGGTTTCTCCGGGTATTTTCAAATTCCCATCGATCCCAAGGACCAAGAAAAGACCACATTCACTTGTCCCTATGGAACATTTGCTTACAAACGCATGCCTTTTGGTTTATGCAATGCTCCTGGGACATTCCAAAGGTGTATGATGGCTATATTCCAGGACATGGTGGAAGACACTATGGAAGTATTCATGGATGATTTCTCGGTTTATGGCGATTCTTTCTCTGCTTGCCTTGCCAATTTAGAACGTATGCTGAAGCGGTGTGAAGACACTCGCCTTGTTCTTAATTGGGAAAAATGTCATTTCATGGTAAAAGAGGGCATCGTGCTAGGACACAAAATTTCCAAAGCCGGTCTTGAAGTAGACCGTGCTAAAGTCGATGTTATCGCTAAGTTGCCTCCACCTTCAACCGTGAAGGGTGTGAGAAGTTTCCTTGGTCATGCGGGCTTCTACCGTCGATTCATCAAAGATTTTTCTCAAATCGCTCGCCCGATGACCTACCTCTTGGAAAAAGATACTCCTTTTATCTTTTCCAAAGAATGTATCGAAGCCTTCAACTCGCTTAAGGATAAGCTAACTAAGGCACCCGTCTTGGTTACCCCTAATTGGGAGCTGCCTTTCGAGTTGATGTGCGATGCTAGTGACTTTGCTATTGGAGCGGTTCTGGGCCAAAGAGTGAACAAACACTTCCAACCAATCCATTACGCTAGCAAGACAATGACGGGGGCACAATTGCATTATACGACAACCGAAAAAGAGCTTTTAGCTGTTGTCTATGCCTTTGAAAAATTCCGCCCCTATCTTGTCCTTTCCACCACAATTGTGTATACCGATCATTCTGCGTTGAAGTACTTGTTAACAAAGCAAGATTCCAAACCAAGACTTCTTCGCTGGGTTTTGCTACTCCAAGAATTTAAAATCGAAATTCGCGATAAACAAGGAGCTGAAAACCTAGCCGCGGATCATCTCAGTAGACTTGAGGATCCTTACCAGGGGGATCATCCGAACAAAGAAATCAATGATTCTTTTCCCCTGGAGACCTTAATGTCTATCAACTCGACTTCTGATGAAACCCCGTGGTTTGCGGACATTGCAAACTACTTGGCGGGTGGAATTCTCGTTGACGGGTTAACATCCCATAAAAAGAAGAAGTTCTTTAACGACATTAAGACTTACTTTTGGGATGACCCGTATCTATTCAAACAATGTGCCGACTTGATTATTCGTCGATGTGTTGATGGACCGGCAGCTTTAGAAATCCTTGACGCTTGCCACAAAGGACCCACCGGTGGTCACTTTGGTCCCAACTACACCGCCAAAAAAGTGTTTGACTCGGGATTTTATTGGCCCACCATTTATCGTGATGCTCACGAGATGGTTAAACGATGTGATGCTTGCCAAAAACAAGGCAAGATCACACATAAGGATGAGATGCCTCAAAATTTCATACAGGAATGTGAAATCTTTGATGTTTGGGGTATCGACTTTATGGGCCATTCCCTTCATCTAAAGGAAACAAATACATCCTTGTTGCCGTTGACTACGTTTCAAAGTGGGTTGAAGCCAAAGCTTTCCCTACTAATGATGCAAGGGTGGTTTGTAACTTTTGAAATCGCTGTTCGCTAGATTCGGCGTTCCTCGTGCTATTATCAGTGACCGTGGGACTCATTTTTGCAACGATCAATTTGCAAGAGTCATGGCTAAGTATGGTGTCAATCACCGTCTTTCCACCGCCTATCATCCCCAAACCAATGGGCAAGCTGAGATATCCAACCGTGGATTGAAGCGAATTTTGGAGCGTACTGTGGGAGAGCATCGGGCCGCGTGGGCCGATAAGTTAGATGATGCTCTGTGGGCTTTCCGTACTGCTTATAAGACCCCGATCGGTTGTACACCTTATCGTCTTGTGTACGGGAAAGCATGCCACCTTCCCATCGAGCTGGAACATAAGGCGCACTGGGCCTTGAAGTGGGCTAACTTCGACATCAACAAAGCCGGTGATCATCGCAAGAGTCAACTCAACAAGCTCAACGAACTGAGGAATGAAGCTTATGAGAACTCGCTGATCTACAAGGAGAAGACGAAGATCCTTCATGACGCAAAAATCAAGAACCGAGAGTTCCACGTTGGTGATCAAGTCTTAATTTTTAACTCTCGGTTGAAGATCTTCTCTGGCAAGTTGAAGAGCCGCTGGTCTGGTTCATTCACCGTCGCCAAAGTCTTTCCATATGGGACCATTGAGCTTTCTCAGCCAAATGGGCCCAATTTCAAGGTGAATGGCCAGCGTCTGAAGCTGTACTTTGGTGAGGACATCTCTCATGAGATGATTCCACCCCTCACCACGTTCCCCATGAACTAATTTTGGGTCGAGTCAGGCTCGTGACTCGGTTATAAAAAACAAGCGCTCCTCGGGAGGCAACCCGAGTATCTATCCTTTTATGTTTTTACCTCCTAAGTGTAGGGGGACCTATATAGGTGTTTGTATTTGTGTGGTGATGTGATTACAGGGATGAATGCACTCTTGGACTCTCTGAAGAACCGTGCTCCCGTGTTATCTGAAATCCGGTTCTATCTCTCAACTATCGTGATTCAATTTTCTTCATACTCACATTTGAAATTGATCACTTTAGTCGTCTCTTCCTTAACTTGAGTTAACCAACGTGCACAATGTCCTAAGTGTAGGGGGAACTTTTACCACATGCTTAAACATTGAGGACAATGTTTATCTTAAGTGTAGGGGGGACTTCTATCGAAGTTTTAAGTGGACTTTTCCATGAAAATGCCTTCATTTTACCGGAAAATCATCTTTTTCAACATTTCTCAAATTTTTAATTAACTTTGGCCATGTAGTCGTAATTTTTAAATTTTTATCGTTGCTTTCATATGTATATATCCCGCAATAAAGTCAAAAATATTAATAAAGTGGTGTAGCTAGTTTAGAAGTCTTTGACATATTAGGCCCGTTGCGATTATTTTGACTTAACCCGAATAGACTTATCTAAGTTTATTCTAGCTAGTATCCTTAACCATGTAGACCTTAATTGGTTTATTAGGCTAAGTATCCACGAGTCTCATTACTTGAGATTTTAAATTGTGAAGAACGAGAAATGATAGAGTCAATTATAAGTCGGTATTCTTGCACAAGCTCACTTGGTGTAATTATCTGCCTATTCTCCCATCACTTGCTAATAATTTATTTGCAATAAGTAAGGTTGTACGATTTGAAAAGTTACTTAGCTTCTAGCCCAAGATCGTTTAAAAGTTGCTCGGTAATGATAAGAGTTCATAGCCAAGGCATAACTTATGAAGCGGGGCGCGAAGATTGGCGAGTCCGAAAAGGCCCTAACAAGGCATGAGGATTCAATTTTATTGCTAAAGATCCAAAAGTGATGTGAAAAGCATTATTTCCAAAATCAATATGAAGGATCAAGACTCACGACGAAAAGCAATCAACTCCCATAAAGATCATGGAGAAGTCTATCCGAAAAGACCCTAACAAGGTATGAGGATAAATAGATCCAAGTCCGAAAAGGAGGCGAATCGTTGTATCTCAAAATCCCAATTAGAGATTGAAGAAATAATCATGAAGTCGTGGTCAACAAAGTTGGAGTACCCCTCAAAAGTCTCCAAGTGAAGAAACTCTATAACGAAGAGAAGACCATTATCGCAAGAACGTCTCTCAAGATATGAAGTATGAAGTACATGCCAAATATCGGCCCGAGAAAGGTCTCAAATCGTGAACCGAGTTATGCCAAGATATGAACTTTTTGATATCCCGAGAAGCAGTTTTAAGAGATTTTGTCCTTTAGCTAACTATTGATCAAATCGTCCTACTTTGCTTTCAGCCTAATTAAACTATCGAAATAAGTCCAAAAATGCATCTTCATGATCATTCTAAGACAAAAATAAAATATAAGAGATACACCTAGGAATAAGGGAGTTTAAGCATTTAATTAAGCCATGTGCGTAAGTGTTTGATTTGCTAACTTATAATAACAATGATCTCGTTTTTAAGCTTAGTTTGGGGAACGTGAAACTTGAGGGTGATGAATCGTCGCAGCACCAAAGCCCTAATGTAAGTCCTTGATCTCTTTGCAAGTTATTTCCATCCTTTTGTTTACTTTAAAGTTTTAACTTCTCTTAGTACTTTCATTTTTGTCTAGTAGTATATTAATAAGGCCAAGGTTGATTGATTATGAGAAGAGTGTAAAATTGCTTTATCGCTAAGCATTGCATGAGGGCATGGCAATGGTTAAGTGTCGGGGATTTGATAGGTGTGAAAACACCCATCCTTTTACCACTTATTTCTGGCTAAAACAAGACCAAAACACGTATTTAATATCATTTGTTTGAAATTATGCGTGGTTTTTGTGTTTATTGTGTTTTTAGAGTCAACCGGATGAATATTGAAGAAAACGTGGGATTGCACGCGTTTTATCGAAGAAAAAGACTCAAGACGAAGTCTATTGTCCAAGAGATGCAAAAGATTTGAAGTCATTGTGCCTATTTGAAGATATATCGAAGAATAGAGCCAAAGATGGAAGATTCATATATGTCGAAGAACTCGAGTCTATTAAACAAAAGATTATTAGACGAGTTGGAATTATTCACCGACACTTCTCATTTCCAAGTCGGAAACGTTTATTTGAAGAAGCGTGAAGACTAAAGAAGGAAGAAGAAAAAGAAGCCCAAACAAAAGTCCAATCACAAGCCCACCACCACAAGACTTGCCTATAAATAGGACTCCACTTCACAAAAATAAAACACTTAGTCTTTTAGGTAGTTTTTAGTTTTTTCATTTTCTCTCTAGTTTTAGAGAGAGAAAGTTCTAAACTTTCTCTCACTAGACTTCATCTCTTTCTATTTCAAGATCAACATTTGTATTATTTCATTAATCAAGTTCAAGTTTTTAGCTTTTAATCCTTAATCTCATCCTTCCTTTCTTTGATTTTGATTGATTTTGGTACAAATCTCGTATGATCCGTGTTGTTCATCCATGATTTTGTGCTTAAAAAGTTAATTTTTTTATGTTTTACTAAGTTTCTACACAAATAAGCTTTGAGATCCTTGTGCTTATTGGCTTATTTGTTAGTTTTGCTTATTTACTTTTTAAAGTTTTTATGAAAAGTTCATCTTTTTATTGATTCGATTTAAAAGTTGTTTATTTTAAGTTTAGATAAGTTGTTATTTGAGCTTATTTGATTGGATTCATTTTAGATTCATGCTAGTTTTGGGTTTGAGCTTAATCTAATAGCTTATAGCCTTGGCTTAAGTTTCGGGTTAGCATAGTTTTCGGAAAGGGCAAAGCCCTTTTCCGATCGGGTATTCCGACCAAGTAACACCCCCTATTCCGATCCATAGATCGGAAAAGGGTTTCAGTTTTTCTGATTTGCCCCATTCACCATATTCCGATTGGGCATAGTTTGTTTATTCCGATTGGAACTTTTGCCCTATATTCCGATTTGCAGCTATTTTCCAAGCATTCCGATTGTGCTTCTTTTGGCAACATTCCGATCACCTTCCATTTTAGATCATTCCGATTGCAGTTTATCTCCCATATTCCGATCATCAGATCGGAATACATTCCGATTAGTGCATTTTTCCCTTATTCCGATTTAGTTGATTTGATATATTACGATCTTACTTTCTTTTAGTACTTTTCAACTAAGTTCATATTTTTACAAAGTTTTCCAAGTGTTAGTTTTTATTGAAGTGTTCATTTATTTTTCTAATACTTTTCTAATATAATCTTTGAGTTTTCAAGCATTTATCTTTAAACTTGTCTTTTTGGTTTGAACTTTTAAAGCTTTAATTCTACTCTTCGACACTTAATTTCTTGTCATTAGTTTAAAATAGATAAACAAACCATCACCTTTTTATTAACCAAGAACAAATCATTCCACTTAGAGCCGAGATCAATTCGAGAGGATACCGAGAACATTCTGAACCCATACAAAACGCAAGTATCAACTCACAACACCCAACCCCTCTTCATTTGGGCTCTACCACTAACATTTATTTTTCTTTTTTTCATTTTCACACAAAATATAATTTATTTCATACAAATAAAACATTACGAATACGGAAATAAAAATTACAAATACGGATTAAAAAAAATTACGATACGAAAAAAAAAATACGATACGAAAAAAATAATATGAAAATTTAAAAACAACAATTAAAATAAACTACTCCCCGGGGTGAGGGTATTTGGCCATGATTTGCTCTTGTTTTCGACGCACGTACGTCCTCTTCGGTTCCGTCATTGCCTCGTAATCAAGAGCGAGAAAATTAAAGTCAGTCAACTCGATTTGCCTGTCTGCAAGTGCCTGTTGCTTGATAAATTTTTGATGCATTGCATTTGACAGTTCTGCCTTCGATGACCCCGACGATCCTCCGGTGCCCTCACTTGTCTCAAATTTTGACTTCTTAGAGGGTCGAGATTTTCCCGTGGGTCGAGGACGTTCATCAGGACCGAATATTTCAGTGTGATCATCCGGTGCCACGGCTTTTGCACCTGCAAACTTCGGGTGTTCTTTGAGGATCCTCCACGCGTGACCGTAAACAAATCTTTTTCCACTAAAAGCTGCTTGATATTCATCTATTGCAGCTTGGTAAACATCCTCATCATTCATCCCACTCCTACGGTCTACTCCTGCGTACATTGCTTGAAACTTTTGGCAATCCGGATGCATCCGACCTTATTTTCTGGTAATCATATTTTTGTACGGTGCTTACCGGATGTTTTACTGTTGAAATCGCGAACAATGTTATTCCAGAAACATTCCTCATTTTGGTCGCTCCCAATATCGACATTTTCAGAAACAGCAAACCAACAGCTGGTTAGTAATTCTTCCTCTTCTTTATTCTAACGAACCGGTGCCTGAGTCGGAGCCTCAACAAATTCGATGTCATCCTCATCGGCATCTAAATCAATAGCTTGTGATCTTTTTGCTTTGGATTTTTTGGTTTTGCCTTTTTTGGTTGGTGTTCGTGAGGCCGGGACTTTGAATTGTGTTTCGGGAACATTTTGTTGGCTCTGAAACTGTGTTTGTTGAAGGTAGTACTGTTGTTGGTGGTAAATTTGCTCGGGGGTCATTTGAGGGAAATAGTTTGAAGGAATAGGAGGGTACGAGAATTGGGAGCCGGATGGAAATTGGGAGCCGGATGAAAATTGAGACCCGGATGGAAGTTGAGAGCCGGATTGAAAATGTGCGAAGCCGGGAGACGTTGATACGGAGGTTTGTGAGTTTGGTGTAGACGGGGTTGACGATGGTATCGAAGGGTTGCTAGTGTTGAGAAGTCCGGTGAAGTTGAGTTGTGGGTATTGATCATTGGGTAAGTTAGACATTTGTTTGTTAGTGATTTAGAGAGATTTAAGAAGAAATTGTGTGTTTAAATGGGGAAGAAGATGTGATATATATAGTAGTTGTATAATTTTTTTTTTATTTAAACAAATATAGCCGTTGGTGGGTAACGGCTCTTTTTTTGACCAAAGTTCGTCGTCAACATTTCGCAAACGCGAAATCCATACGGCGAATAGGGGGGGGGGTCTCGTTGTGGCAACGAGCCACGAAGAAGCTCGACGAGGGGCCACGTCATCGCGACGAGGTACCCCTCGTCGTTACACCGTCCTCTCTTAACTTAGACTAAGGAATACTGTTGATATAAAAAGGCAAAAATATGGATGCATGAAAGTTCATTTCTTTAAACAAAAACATTAAATCCAAAATCAATCGGATGCTAATAGAAAAAAACGTTAATTTTTTAAAAGTCATGTGTAGAAAAATATTATAACTATCAAAAAATGAACAGCCCAGATTAAGTTTTATTTTTTAATTAAAAAAAGCGGAGGGGCATTTTCGTCATTTTAAACCCACCCATCCCACCCACCTCCCAAATACATCTTACCCCCGTCTCTTATCTCAAATCTAACAAAAAACACACACAAAAAACACACACATAAGCTTATTCAATCATCATCTCGATCCAAAACACATACTAAAACACACACAAATAAAAAATCATCAACAAATCGCGTTTAAAACTAAAAAAAAAGATGTCGAAGCTATTGAAGAACGAATCACCAGGTTATATCATCATCATTTATATATTTTTTTAGCTTATTTGATGTAAATAAGCTTATTTTGATGTGATTATGGATGTGTTTGCTTTTTTATTAGATGATTAATAGGAATAAGCTAAAAAATTATCATTATTTTTATTATGATGAATTATAAGCTAACTTATTAGCTTATTTTCATGAATTATAAGATTTTATGGCTTAATCTCGCTGAACAAATTTAGTGTGACCTGTTAGTGAAATATCATATATGATATATTTTATCATATATGATGTAAGCTAAAATATCATATATGATAAAATATATCATATATGATGATGCGCTTGAAAATTGAATTAAATCTTCTTATTTTTGTAGGGAATGCTGTTTACAAGGAATGTTGAACGTTACAAGCATCCAAAAGGCCAAGAACCTTATTGAAGAAGTTCGTGAATTTTTATTTTATGTTTAAATGTATTGTTTGTTTTTTCCTTGTAATCACCTAATGGAGTTTTGACGTATATGGACGATTTTGTAATTGATAGGTATCTTGTACAACGTCTTGTTAATATGGTTTAGCTTTCTTGGTATTATGTCATGATGGTTTTGATAAATTAAGTCATATATGCTAATGCACTATCATATATGATAATGCATTATCATATATGATACTCAAGAAAAACTTGGGTATATTAAACAAAGAATTTGATGAATTCATGATTACAACAAAGAGTATGCACAATTAATAATTAAACACTTGTTCATAATATAAAAAAATGTACTTATGAACAGAATCATATATGATAATTCAAACAGAACATAACCTAATGTAAAATCATATATGATACACATCTGATATCATATATGATAATCATTTATACAAAATCAAAAGATGCAAACACCATTATTATTAAAACTACCCTTCTTTATCGACAATAAACTATTGTTAAAACCATTATTAACTGATGAATTCATGAACAACGCCTACTCCGTCTTGATCCTTATAACATATCCGTGCACATCCTCTTGTTATAATCAACATCCCTCCCTGCTTTGCTCCAAATCGGGCAATCACACCACCTCTGTCTGACTGCATTAATAAAAGATAGAAAAGAACATATTA
This sequence comes from Glebionis coronaria, assembly GCA_025667525.1. Classification (NCBI taxonomy): domain Eukaryota; kingdom Viridiplantae; phylum Streptophyta; class Magnoliopsida; order Asterales; family Asteraceae; genus Glebionis; species Glebionis coronaria. The sequence goes on from JANFOE010000424.1 coordinate 698,121, forward strand.
TGAAGTTTTTTTTAAAAAAAAGTATTACTCATATATATGATAGAAGGCATGTTTCAAGAGTTTATACAGATTTTCTGAAAAAGACTCATACAAAACTGTTTTTTCTTATGGTTTCTTTGATATATCATACTGATAGTTATATCATATATGATAACTGATGATATGTCATATATGATATATAACTATCATATATGATATATAACTATCATATATGATATATCAAGCTTATTACAGCCCACATCAGTAAACTTAATTTAACTTACATAAAATACCTTATGATTCGTCAAAATAAGCTAAAAAGCTAGCTTATTCATAACTCTCATATAATTTGTAAGCTTATTCACACAACTCCTATCTAATTCACAAAATTATTCATAACTCTCATCTAATTCAAAATCTTATTCAAACAAATAAGCTTATTCACATAAATCGTATAATTAAAAGCTAATTAAAATAATTTGATCAAAATAAGAACAATCAATTGGAAGAATTCGATCAAAATAAGGACTATTAATCAGAATATTTCGTTCAAAATAAGCTAATGACAATAAATTAATAAGCTTATTCTAAATCAAATAAGCTAAAAAGATAAGAATATATTATGAGAATACAAACCTGATATGAATTTGTGTTAATTAATCGATTTGTGATGGATTAATGATGATGTTCGTGATGGATTTGTGATTATACGCTTCAACTTATAGAGAGAGAAAGTAGATCGGGAGGTAGAGAGAGAAGTGATGTTACGGTGTGTGTGTTTTATGAGAAAGAAAGGATAAAATGATTTATATAGTGGCGGGTGAAATGACGAAAATACCCCTGCAGTATAAAATGGGGGTTTAATCTCAGCCATTAGATGGTGAGGAGATGGAAGGTGGAGATGAGTCCCCTCATATCTTAGATAAGTTTGGTATCCAAATGAACTTAAATCTAAAATTAATCATGAAAATAAGATATTATGTGAGATTAATTCTAAAATCTAATGGATCAGTATGTTGGTTTAGTAGTATTCACTCTAATAAAGTGAGCATCTCATTTAATTAAATAGCCCAATGGACTAACCTATATACGATACATCAATTTGCCTTCGCGGGCCTCATTGCTCATAATTTTCTACCATAGTTCTTGTAATCTTGTTTTATCTCTTTGCGTTCCACTCATAATTTGTAAACTAGCGAATCTGCTTTATCGTGCTTCTATAAACAAATCCTTTTACTTTTTATAAAGGTTGGTTAAATGCTAGAGTGAGTGTGGCTTCTAATGATGAATTTTAGTAATATGCTAAAATTCGTCACGTATCAATAACTTTTAGGTAAGCGAATATATTAACATGTTAAAAAATAAAACTTCCGTGTACGCCAAAACAAAATTATATTGTATAGAATCCTTTTTGCTTTTTTTTACATTATTTAGGATTTGTTTTCTATTTCAATTAATGTATCATGTATATGCAATAACCACAAACAAACGATACCTTTCCTTTAAAGCGTAAAGTTTAATGAATCATATTATTGAAATGTATTTGATAGAAGGGACGGAGCCATGAGGGTTTAACAGGTGTCCGAGACATTTATTAATTTTTTTATTTAATATTAATTTATAAAATAAATATTGATTTTTCTCAAATGACTCTAAAATACACTGGTTTATTAAAATATGTTTAAACTCTTTGTCTTAATTCACTTCTTAATTATGTTATATTAAGATTAAAAGCATTTGTACACCTAATCATATTAGGTCTTGGCTTCGTCTCTGTTTCATAACATTTAAAATTTCACTTCTTAGCAAACTGCGACCTTGGTTGTACATATAATTTAACATGTGTTAACAACATTTAGATATGAAGTTTATTTATAAACTAGTAGAAGTGGAGAAGGACCTACGAATTTGGTCTTATATAGTAAGTTCGAACATAGCAAGTGCAGTATGTTGTGACAATGAAATAATTGAATGGTAAAAGAAGTTTATAATTTAATTTTCTAATAGAACAACGCAAAAGATTAATACGAACAAAATGTGCCTATAAGTGGTGATATACATCTGACTGGAACCAACCAATTGAGAGAAAATATTTGTAATTGTGATATCTGTATATAATTGATGTATAATACAACCATAATCATCTCTAATCAATTTAATAATAACGTTTCCTACCATGTGAAATAATGATAGTTAAATGCAATTTTAAATTAAACAACGTGGTCGTATCTTATAGAAAATACATATGGTGCATGTTCTTATTTGGCCTATTATATTAAAAGTAAAACAAAAACACTAAAACAGTTAGTAATTTAAAGATGAAACAAACATAAATTCAAACAAAAAGAATGAGAAATCCATTCAAATACAAAGGAATAACAAAACGATATTTAAAGGTATCAAACGTTAACTTAAAACTACAAAGAGAAGTAATATTATTTTTCTCTATTTATAAGAAACCAATTTTTAAAAAGTTATCAAATTCTAAACATATCAAAATAACAAAACTTATGTTACAAACAAAACAAATTTAAAAAAATCATATCAAATACACAAGTTTAACTCACTTTACAACAATTTTCACCATAAGTTAACCACCCCACATGTTACAAACCAAATTCAAAACTCCAAATTTCAAAGTCTAGATATACTAGTCAAATTCAAAACAAATGATCGAATCCGAAAACGATTCAAAACAAATCCAAAAAATCGAATATAAAAACGATCCAAAACAAATTTCAATGATCGAATCTAAAAACGATCCAAAACAAATCCCAACGATCGAATCAGAAAACAAATATAAACGATCAAATATGAAAACATTCAAAACAAATCCAAATGATCGAATTTAAAACAAATCAAACAAACGATCAAATATTAATTTCAAATAGTTACTTCACCGTAACCAACATTTCCAAATTCGCAGTTAAAAAATGTTCAAACAACTAGATACTAAAATGGATTAACTTCGTATATTATTTTCATAATTAATTTCATATATACTTAAAATGTAACCATTAAATGCATAATGTACAAATGTATTATTATGTATGTTTAAATATATATGAAAATGATTTTAAAAATATAATGATACATGAAATTGCTTCTATTAAAAAAACCAATTAATCGTCCAACAAAATCTATTCTAAACTACAAAATATTATTCGGGTGATCGGGTCTCTAAATAAGAACTGCTAATCCAATGTGTGATACTAAATAAATTCCAAAATATATCACACTTACCAAAACAAGCAATTGATACCGAATCAATTCCACTTGCTCAATTTTATACCGAAACTTAAGGCCCAAATTCTAACAAAATATCTAATACCACTAAACTAAAAATTCCAAAAAACAAAGTAACAAAATGATATTTGTTTTTTTTTAACGGTGATTTTATTAAATACTAGCAAGGAGCTAGCAAAAATTACAAAGAAATAAGATTCATGCTTTTAAGCTAATCGATCCAAGTAAATGATGATTTTTTACATCTGTAATGACACCAATTAAAAGACATAGAAACAATTTCATCAAAAAAATTCCCTTTTACTAGATTTTTCCATCAAACAGCAGCTTATTCCGAAAAGCCCATAAATGCCACTAGAGAACGTAAAACACACTTTCAAGCATCATTTTACTCTTACGAAGGAGACGCAGCCGCACCATCCACTAGAGCCACTCTTCATACGACCCCAACTCTTCAGCCTGCACATCCACCATCTACAAATCAAGCGAGAAAACTCACGAGCCATGCAACATGAGAAAAAAAAGTGAGCAGCCATTTCTACCCCGTTACTACAAATATCACACCTTCGAATTGATCTTTATCCCACGACGCACTATATTAAATCTAGAAGACACAACATCATTCTTGACATGTCATGCATGCACATTAACCTTAATAGGCACGTACTTGATCCAACGCGATTTAGAACTAAGCTCTGGAAGAATGAAATTATCTATTTGCTTACGAATCGAAGCGACAAAAAAAGCACCCGAACTCTCCACATCCCACTTCTAGCGATCCTGCATCGGGGTCAAGATAACACCTTGAATTAAGGCCTTTAAATCCATGAACTGTTCCATTTCAACACCTCCTCTCGACACATGATGAAAAGAACAATCCAATCTATCATGCGTTAATTTAGAACCAACTGTTACCAATTTATCATTTTCTAGGGAATACAAACGCGGAAATCGAAGTTTAAGGCTTGATCCTCCAATCCAGTTTTCTTCCCGGAACCTCGTATTCTCACAATTCCTAACTTTGAGGCTCATGTGCTCGAGAATGTTGATACATTTTTAACACAACACGTCAACTTCTTGAACAATATTTAACCAGCAGGATTTCGTTCCATTTTTTACCGTTACACCTATTTTCCCGTCATCACCATAAATCACCTTACAACTCTAAGCCATAACGAATTAGGTTGAGTAAAAAAACTCCACACCCATTTAATCTTAAGTCTTCTATTCAATGCGTACAAGCTAGACACACCGAGACCTCTTTTTTCTTTAGACGCTAAAACTTTTTTCCAACTCACCCATGAAGACTTCTTACTATTAAGCTCATGCCCATAAAAAATGACTCTGAATGGATTCTATGCATTTCTTGGATATTTGTTTATCTAAAGGAGAGTTATTGGATATAAAAGACTCATTCTAACTATCCATCTCATTTTCATATAATGGATAAGATTAAATATATTTTATTTTTCATCTATTTTTTATAATTTAAATATCTTCTAAACCGTTAAATGTTAAAGAAAAAAATATACCATCGCGACGAGCATTTAATTATCTTTCTACCGATATGCACTATAATATATTTTCGAAGAAAATTTTTTTTTTTTCTTGTTAAAATTTACTTGAAATATCATATATGATAATAGTGTTTCATCATATATGATACCAGTGTTAAATCATAAATTATTGTTAAATCATATATGATATTGGTTTATATCATATATGATACTGGTGTTACATTATATATGATATTAGTATCATATATGATAATTTTCGAAAATGTGAAAAAAACGAAGAAAAACAAACTTTGTCGAAATTGTATCATATAGCATATCTATAGAAAGATAAGTAAATGCTTTTCGTAACGGTATATTTTTTCGCATAACGATTAACGGTTTACGAGATATTAATGTTTGAAAACAGAGGGTGAAATAGATTTTGTGTTTAATCTCATCCATTTGATTAAAATGGATATAGAAGGTGGAGATTAGTCTCATGGTATCCAAATAAAGTTCAGTATCCAAATGAACATAAATCTTTTCTTAAATATATACTCAAAGCAAATTATGGTTCGGAGGATTTTGTAGACCGGCCAGTGATCTTCAAACAAAAAACAAACGAATATTTTGATATTCCTCAAAAACCAATCGTTCCTAAAAATCCTCAAGCCAATCGAACTTCTAACCGACCCATACCAGATTAGGGTGATGTATCTGGGTTTCTTGATATAGAGTCTCATCAATACCACTGGTTGATAAACAGTTTAGATCTCATGTCATTATCGTTAGTAGTCGGTTAAATAAAATAAAGCGAAAGATACAAGCTAGGTATGTAACTGTATATATTACGCACGGAAGAAGAGGAAATATATAATATGTGACGAGTATTATACATTAGCGAATATGCGAATAAAAGAAGTCAAAGTATGTAATATATACCTAATATATATTACAAATGGAAGAATGAAACAAGTATATAATTCATATCTTGAATTATATAACAAGGATAAACAACATAAAAAATGACTCGAAGTGTATATGACACACGAAATTTATTATATCCAAAAGATGACAACCACACAATAAAATAGTCAAAATATATAATATTTCACAAGTATTATATAAGCAAGTGAGAGAAAAAAATGAAAAAAAAAATAATTCGACTCATATTTGAAATCACCAAATAAATAAATAAATAACCATTTTATAAAAGCAACACACATTTTAAAGTTTCAGATGAAGTTTCAAATGATATTCATCCAGTTTCAACCTTAGCATCAACAATGATCGATTCATCAAACACATATTGATGTTGAGATGTCGAAGTATCGATACTCGAAGTTGGTGTTTTAATGGTCAACAAAACCTCCCACATATGATGATTATCAATGGTAAGTCTTGCTTCGATTCGTACCACGACCTTCTCTCCCATCAGGATTAACATCGTTGTCATGATGTCGTTTTCGAAGTTCAAAATCTCTGTAGGATTATGAAGGAATACGTATGTTACCAAACTGTCTCTAAAGAATGTTTCTCAAATTAGGATTAGCGCTTGATCTTGTCTCTGAAGAACGTTTCACAAATCAGGATTATCAGCTTGCTCTTCTAGGTCGTCATTCATCTTCAGATATAATTCCATTTCGTAAATCTGAGATGGTGCTACAGAGATGGTGGGTGTAGGAGAGCTTCTATCCTGTCAAGAATGTTGTGTAATGCGACCCTCATCTCTTGATGGAGATCTGTAACAAGAGAGTGGGTGTAGAGACAATGGTCGCATACATGAGGGGGGTTGGAGTTGGGAAGGTTATGGGTGAGTGTTTGGAGGTGGTAGTGGTGGCAAGGGGTCGTTTGTGTCTCTGAGGCGTTGTGCCTCTTGAATGTGTCTAGTCACCATGTCGTTGAAGGCACGACGGTAGTGGGTGTCTTCTTGTTTTGGATCCCGTTGGGGCGAAAGCACACTTGTTGGAGAGTAGGGTGATGGTGAGTTTGGGAGAGAATGTCGAAAAGAAGGTTTTCAATCCAAAGAGAGTCATCCAAATCCATGTACGATGGAATGGGAGGAGGGTTTTCCGAGGGAAGATCCAGAGAGGGAATTGTTTATGGTAAGGGAGTTATGGTAGGAATTGGTGAGGAGAGATATGGACTTGGTGCTTGAGAATGTGATGGCACATACTCAATTATCTCCAGTTGAGAGTTTGGAGAAATGGGAAGCGTGTTGAATATTTCGATTAGTTGAGGCATGATGGTTGTAAAACCCACATGCTTTTACCATGAATAGTACCCTTACGATAGTACGTACATGATTAGAACTTTCCTTTTATAGCACGTTTACGTTTCATGAACAAGAATTACAAGTATTACGTACGTGTTAGAACACGATAAGTATTTATTACGTATTAACTCACGATAATTATTTCAATAATAATTATAATCACGAACATACAAACATGAAATCATGAACGTAAATTGATCACGAGCTTAATATTACGTATGTATGTATATTTATTACGATCACGAATAAATATATTAAATCACGATCGATAACTAAGTAAATCACGTAAATTACGAACACGAGAACACACTTATATTTTAGACACGGAAAATGTTCGGGTTACCCCTTTGTGGGCCCCATACCCGCGGCTACACCAAGACAAAAGGGCCAAGCCCATAACTTTTACTAAATATGGAATTTAAGGAAAAGTTATTTTCATTTAACAAGATTTAGAAAATATTAAAAATCCTAAAATCCTTTTCTCTCTTTTGGGTGTTCTTGGCCGCCGGGTTTACATCACCACAGGGGTTATTCGGGTTGATTTTGGTCTTTGAATTATTGCAAGGATCATTCGTGTGTACATCCTCTTTGATTCACGTGATTGGTATAAACCCTAATCTCTTTTATTTTATGTTTTTTATTTCTTAATCACATAAAATCATGGATGTTTTTAATAAACTAATTAAAAACAAGTAATGAATCATGTTATTAATCATGGGGTTAAATCAGTTATGTGTTTAGGGGTGTTTTTTGTTTGGCCGACGCCTAACCGAGCCCCAAGGGGGTCTCGGCTTGGCTTACTTCGCATGGTGTCACGGCAGCAGTAAGGACAAGGGAAACCCCGACTTAGGTCGGGGTATGGTGGTGATTTTGGGTCCGGTTCATGGGTTAAAACACGGGTCCAGTTCACACATGTTTAGGTTAAAACACGGGTCCGGTTCACACATGTTTAGATTTAAAACACGGTCCGGTTCATGAGTTATTTTTCAAGGTTTATTATTATTACAAGTTATATTATTTTTACAAGATTTAAATTAAATTAATTAAAAGCATGAACATGATTAATTTAATTTATATGACTTAGGTTATTAATTTTATTATTAATACATGAATTTTAACCTAAGTATTTATCTTTTAATTAGACTATATAATTAATTAATTATTAAAAACCATGACTTATAATTAATTAATTTACATGACTTAGGTTATATTATTTATAGATAATAATACATGTTTCAACCTAAGTATTTATTTTACCTTTATTTAATTAAATCATGTTATATTTAATTAAATACTTTAACTTATAGTTTATTTAATTTACATGAAATAATTAATAAACTATACTATATAATCACATGACTTAGAATATTAATTAAAAAACACTTAAGCTTATATAATTAGCTTAATTATCCAGCTTATATCTAATTTATGGAAACTTTCTATTATTAGAAACTTATTTATTTAAGGCAGCTAAACTATTTATGGAAACTTTCTATTTTTAGAAACTTATCTATTTTAAGCAGTAATTCTATTTTTTGGAAACTTTCTTTTTTTGGAAACTTTCTATTTTTTGAAACTTTCTCTTTTTGGAAACTTTCTATTCTTGAAAACTTTCTATTTTTGGTAACTTTCTATTTTTGGAAACTTTCAGTTTTAGGAAACCTGCTATTTTTAGAAAGTTACTTATTATTACACAACAAGTATAATAATACATGAAATACAAGTAATACTTAATCAGAATAGACAGAATATGTGATAAACACAGTATAAAGCTTAAATCAGTAAAACATGACATGAACACAAAAAACAAGCTAAGACATGATATAAAACCAGTTACGTACGCAGTAATCAGATACTTATACACGTATGTATTTATGTAACATTAGTGATACCTAAGTAGGACTCTCTTCCGTTCGTCTTCTTCGTTCACTGGACATAAAGTACGAATTCTCTGTCCTTTCAGTATGGACATTCTTTCCTCATTAGGATTTCCCGTATGCAGCCAACTGTTTTCCCCAATATATGTTTTATATGTTTTTGAATTGCTTATGTTTAATTAGAATACCTAAATCCATATACATGCATGACCAGTTTCACCTAGTTATGGAGGTACCATAACCATAACACTGGAGGCACCAGTGTTATGACTTCACCACAGCGGAGTGATAGCTCGTGGCGTCCCTTTCAGCTTTTGGCCTTATTATTTTTGTCAGGTGGGGCGTATGGGTGCATCCTAGTTTACATGTTTTTAGCAGATTATTCAGTGTGAATGTGGTGTGTGCCTTGCATCCTTCACAAGGAGCCGATCCCTCCTACCCAAAACCAGTATATTAAATTAGAGGCAGCCCCTCTAACTTGCATGACGAGGTCACCCCTCCAAGTATTCATGCACGTTGATATTTCATGACGTATATTGGCTAATGGTAAATTATGTTAAACAGTTTTTACAAGATAAACATAAGGATTTTCAATCTATAAAACTAGTTTTACTAAGATATAACCAGGTTATCTAGGACTTAGTCTTTTCCGCTGCTTCATGTTTATATGCTTATACTGTTCATGCTATACTTTTATATCCGTGCACTGAGCGTATTGCTCAGCCGTTTTCCTTTTCATGTTCCCAAAACGGCAGGTACTCAGGGACGCTCGTAGACTTTAAGCGTACGTGCATATGGACTGGAAGCTTTTTAGCCTTCTTTACTTAATGCATTTCTTTATACTTTGATACTCATTTCCATGGAAATTGTTTAGTCCTTTCATTTACAGTACTTATGTTTGTGTGTGATGAGTTCTACTTTTGGGATACCGATGTTTGATTCCGGTATTTCCTTTATGGTCATGTAATGTTTAGACATTTATCCTTGTATGCTTTGATGACACGCCATAATCACGCCTGACATTCCATTTATCAAAATGGGGTGTTACAATGGTTCTTGTTGATGAGGTGGGTAAGGAGGTTGGAGAATGAGTAGGAGAAGAGATTGGAGTGGTTATTATAGAACTTGTGGTGGTAGGAGGTGATTGTGGAGATCTAGAATTTCTCAATATATCCCCAAGATTTTGGGGGATATTTCATCATGAATTGGAGACAAGTGTAGGTTTGTAAGAGACTTTTAAATTTGGGACCGACCCATAGGCATCCCCTCGTCATGTCTTTTGTTTTGAGTAAACTGACCATAGGCGTTCACTCTCGCGCATACAAAAGTTTTCATAAAACTACATCATGCATTCATGTACAAATTTTCCTGCATAAATATTTTCTCATGATTTATTGGTATAATTTTTTTTCATGTATATAGTTTATGTTTTGATCAGTTTAATCATGTATTTTATGTTATACTATCAGATGGTTCTCACACGCGAGCAGGAACAACTCAATGCAGCAATCCAAGCTGCAATGCAATCTATGCTTCCTCAGCTAAGGAACGAAATCAGGGCTGAGGTTCAGGCTGCCAACAATCAGCAGCATCACCCAGTACCTCCTCCTCCTCCTCCAGCGACATTGGCCACATGGCTGGAGAGATTCAACAAGCTCCATCCTCGAGCTTTCGAGAGAACAGATAGCCCTAGTGAAGCTGAAAGCTGGTTGGCTCACATTGAGAAGATCTTCGATGCTATGGGCTGTGACCCCGTTTTCAAGTCGAGGTTGGCGTGCTACCAGTTCGAAGGTGATGTGTTAGCATGGTGGATAGCACTGAAGCAGTCTGAGGGAGGTGATGATTGGGTGGCAGGTTTGACATGGGCTTAGTTCAGGGATGGGGTGATGGAGCAGTTCTTTCCCAAGGCTGAGCAAGACAAGCTGAAGAGGGAGTACCATTGGATCCGACAAAGAGCTGGGGAGAATAGCAACGAGTTCATGCAGCATTTTCTTCGCTTAGCTGGTTTCCTTGGTGCAGCAGTAGGTACTCCTGAAGAGCAGGCACACCACTTCAGGTGGTCTCTTCGCACATCGGTGACAAACAACTTGGTGTGTGCTACGTTCAACACGGTAGCACAAGTGGCCGATGTAGCACGTAAGCTGGAGATGCTGCAGGAGAGAGATGAGTTCGGGGAAGCAGAGAGACCCGATAAGAGGTAAACATTCGTATTCAAGCGGTGACCACTCCGTATTCTTTCAGTATATGTCAATATTTCAACTCTTTAAATTGTATCTTCCAGGCAGAAGACTGGGGACCGGTCTTAGCCGGCTACTCAGCGGCAACCTAATCAGCCCAAGGGAAACGGTCAGACTAACGACCGTTCTGCTACGGATAGGCGTGGTGGTAATGATAATTACCGTAACAACGCTGGACACTCCAACAACAGCAGGTCCTTATAATTACGTATTTTCTTATGATTACATGTTATAATTCTTAATTCTGACACATTAGCAAATCTTCTACCAGGAATCATGGTAACGGTAGGGACCAGAACCAAAGAGGTTCTCAGCCTAACCGTCCAGCTATCACTGGTATTCAATCTTACGATTATCTGCATTGTCCTTTGTACCCTATTATCATGTCTCATGTATAATGTTTTATCAGGTTCTCAGCCAGTCAGGACACCTACTGGAGGATATACTCATCCTCTTTGCTCTACTTGCCATCGTAGGCACCCAGGGCCATGTCGTCGCGGCAGTGACGCATGCTTCAAGTGTGGTCTTCCTGGCCATCGTATGAAGGACTGCCGCAAGGGCGAGATGGAGGGCACATCGGGACATGCTGATACCAAGCCGCCTCCTACTACTGGGCGCGTTTACACGACATCTCGCGATCAGGCCAACAAGTCTACAGGTACTATCACTGGAATCTTGTATATGTATGGTCAAGCTGCATGTGTTCTGTTTGATACGGGTGCTACTCACTCGGTCATTTCTACTGCGTATGCCAAGAATGTTAGGATACTCCCCATGCCACTAGAGAATAGGCTCAGTATTTCCACGCCTTTGAGAGACTTTGTACTTATAACCCATGTGTACAAGAGCCTTCCCCTAGAGTTTGACGACAAGGTTCGTCCTGTTGACGCACTTCCGCTGGACATGAATGATTTTGACATGATTTTGGGCATGGATTGGCTATCCAAGCATCATGCTACCATAGACTGCCATTCATATCGAGTCATTTTCGGTGATGTTAACGCGCCAGAGTACATTCATAACGGGTTCGTACCCGACAGGTCGGTACAAATCATATCAACCCTGCAAGCACGTGCACTACTTTCACATGGTTGTGAGGGTTATCTATATACTGTTCATGACATGGTTGCTGAATCTCCATCAATTCAGGATCAGCCGATAGTGTAAGAACTTCCAGATGTATTTCCAGAAGAACTTCCGGGCATACCACCTGCACGTGAAGTGGAATTTAATATCGAGCTCATCCCAGGAGCTGAGCCGATTTCCAAGGCTCCTTATCGCATGGCTCCCATAGAGTTAAAGGAGCTGAAGGATCAACTGCAAGAACTTCTGGAACGAGGTTTCATTCGACCGAGCGCATCTCCATGGGGCGCACTAGTCTTATTTGTTAAGAAGAAGGACAAAAGTATGCGTCTTTGCATAGATTATCGCGAGCTCAACAAGATTACCATCAGGAATAGGTATCCACTCCTACGTATAGACGATCTGTTTGACCAACTCCAAGGGGCAAACATTTCTCCAAGATTGATCTAAGGTCAGGCTATCATCAGCTACGGGTTAAGAAGCAGGACATCGCCAAGACTGCTTTTCGTACACGCTATGGCCACTATGAATTTGTAGTCATACCATTTGGCCTTACCAATGTCCAGCAGTGTTCATGGATTTGATGAACAGAATCTTCCATGAATTTCTGGACAAGTTTGTCATTGTCTTCATCGATGACATCCTGATTTTATCTAAGTCCAAGGAGGAACACGAAGACCATCTTCGTACAGTACTACAAATTCTTCGCCAGAAGCAGCTGTATGCTAAATTCTCCAAGTGTGAGTTCTGGTTAGACAAGGTGGCATTCTTAGGTCACACTGAATCAGCAGAAGGAATCACTATGGATCCAGCGAAGGTTGAGGCTATTACTAAGTGGTCGAGGCCGACATCAGCGACTGAAGTCCGCAGTTTCTTAGGCTTAGCTGGTTATTATCGTAGGTTCGTGGAGAACTTTTCCCGCCTAGCACTACCATTGACCAAACTGATGCGGAAAGGGGAGAAATTCGTCTGGACTGAAGAATGAGCGAAGAGCTTTGAAGACCTGAAGCAGAAGTTAGTATCTGCACCGATTCTTACTCTCCCATCTGGTACGGGTGGATTTCAACTCTATAGTGATGCATCGGGGAAGGGACTTGGCTGTGTTCTCATGCAACATGGGAAAGTGATCGCGTACGCTTCACGGCAGCTTAAGCCTTATGAGGAAAATTACCCTACGCATGACTTGGAACTTGCAGCAGTCGTGTTTGCGTTGAAGATATGGAGGCACTACTTATATGGAGAATCATGTGATATTTTCACGGACCACAAGAGCTTGAAGTATATCTTCACTCAGCGTGAATTGAACATGAGACAGAGGAGATGGTTAGAGCTGTTGAAGGATTATGACATTAATCTGCAATATCATCCCGGCAAGGCGAATGTAGTGGCAGATGCACTTAGCAGAAAGTCCGGAATGATCAACGGCATTGAGATTGAGGAGGAAATCATAAGAGACTTAGAGCGACTAGACATAGAGATCATGGTACGTGGACAGCACGTTTACTGGGCTAATCTTAGAGTAGAACCCGAGTTACTCTCTAAGATCAAGGAAGCTCCAAAAGATGATGGAGAAATCTGGGCGATAATTCAGAATTTGGAGAAGCAGACAAAATTTTGAGTAGATGCAGATGGTACCTTATGGCAGGGCACGAGACTTTGTGTTCCTGATGGTCAAGAACTCCAGGAAGCCTTGTTAGTTGAGGCTCATAGCTCCCCATTTTCTATACATCCTGGTTCGACCAAGATGTACCATGACATCAAGCAGTACTTTTGGTGGAGTGGTATGAAACAGGATGTTGCCACTTACGTCTCCAAATGTCTTACCTGCCAGCAGGTTAAGATCGAGCATCAGTGATATGGCGGTCTTCTTCAACCGTTAGATATTCCAGAGTGGAAGTGGGACAAAATCACCATGGATTTTGTTAGTGGTCTTTCGCCAACCAAGAGGAAGAACGATGCAATTTAGGTTATCGTTGATCGACTTACAAAATTAGCTCATTTCTTATCGATCCACAAGGAAGATTCGGTCAGTAAACTCGCCGATACCTATAGAAGGGAGATCATGAGACTTCACGGTGCTCCATCCAGCATCGTCTCAGACAGAGATCCCAGATTTACTTCGCGATTCTGGAAAAGTCTGCAGAAAGCTTGGGGTACACAACTTAAGCTTAGCACGACTTTTCATCCTAAAAAAGACGGGCAGTCAGAGCGAACGATCCAGACATTGGAAGACATGTTGAGGTCATGTGCGTTGGAATGGACGGGTGATTGGGACGATTATATCTGTTTGGTGGAGTTTGCATACAACAACAGTTGGCACACAAGTATCATGTGTGCTCCTTTCGAGATGTTGTATGGCAGAAAGTGTCGCGCCCCAATCTGCTGGGATCAGGTTGGTGAGCGAACACTTGAAGGACCAGAAATCCTAGAGTTGACTAATGAGAGGGTCGCAGTAGCTAAGAAGAAACTTCAAGAAGCACGGTCACGTCAGAAGAGCTACGCAGACAAGCATCGTAGGGACATACATTTTAACGTAGGAGATAACGTTTTCCTTAAGGTTTCGCCGACACGTGGTGTTAGACGTTTTGGAATTAAAGGGAAGCTCAGTCCTCGATTCATCGGACCGTTTGATATCATTGAACGAGTCGGTGAAGTATCTTACTGTTTAGCGTTACCTCCGCAGCTTTCTCATGTACACAATGTGTTTCATGTGTCCTTACTCAGAGGGTACCAGTATCATCCCCTTCACATGGTTCAGTATCCACTGGAACAGATTCGTGAAGATCTCACTTTAATAGAAGAACCCGAACGAGTTCTTGACAGACAAGAACGAGTCATGAGAAGGAAGACGATTCCATTCGTCAAAATCCTTTGGAGGGATCATACCGAGTGGGAAGCCACTTGGGAAACAGAGGAGTCTATCCGGGCTTCTTGCCCTTATTTCATATTTTGAATTCGGGTATGTTCTTCTTTTCCAGTTTACTTTATTTATAATTCGGGGTCGAATTATTCTTTTTAGGGGGGAAGAGTTGTAAAACCCCCATGCTTTTATTATGAATAGTACCCTTACGATAGTACGTACATGATTATTCCTTTTATAGCACGTTTACGTTTCATGAACAAGAATTACAAGTATTACGTACGTGTTAGAACACGATAAGTATTTATTACGTATTAACTTACGATAATTATTTTAATAATAATTATAATCACGAACATACGAACATGAAATCATGAACGTAAATTAATCACGAGCTTACTATTACGTATGTATGTATATTTATTACGATCACGAATAAATATATTAAATCACGATCGATAACTAAGTAAATCACGTAAATTACGAACACGAGAACACACTTATATTTTAGACACGGAAAATGTTCGGGTTACCCCTTTGTAGGCCCCATACCCGCGGCTACACCAAGACAAACCGGCCAAGCCCATAATTTTTACTAAACATGGAATTTAAGGAAAAGTTATTTTCATTTAACAAGATTTAGAAAATATTAAAAACCCTAAAATCTTTTTCTCTCTTTTGGGTGTTCTTGGCCGCCGGGTTTACATCACCACAGGGGTGATTCGGGTTGATTTTGGTCTTTGATTTATTGCAAGGATCATTCGTGTGTTCATCCTCTTTGATTCACGTGATTGGTATAAACCCTAATCTCTTTTATTTTATGTTTTTTATTTCTTAATCACATAAAATCATGTATGTTTTCAATAAACTAATTAAAAACAAGTAATGAATCATGTTATTAATCATGGGGTTAAATCAATTATGTGTTTAGGGGTGTTTGTTGTTTGGCCGACGCCTAACCGAGCCCTAAGGGGGTCTCGGCTTGGCTTACTTCGCACCACCGAGATCATATGATCTCGGTTTGGTGGTGGTGGTGTCACGGCAGCAGCAAGGACAAGGGAACCCCCGACTTAGGTCGGGGTATGGTGGTGATTTTGGGTCCGGTTCATGGGTTAAAACACGGGTCCGGTTCACACATGTTTAGGTTAAAACACGGGTCCGGTTCACACATGTTTAGATTTAAAACACGGTCCGGTTCATGAGTTATTTTTGAAGGTTTATTATTTTTACAAGTTATATAATTTTTACAAGATTTAAATTAAATTAATTAAAAGCATGAACATGATTAATTTAATTTACATGACTTAGGTTATTAATTTTATTATTAATACATGAATTTTAACCTAAGTATTTATCTTTTAATTAGACTATAATTAATTAATTATTAAAAACCATGACTTATAATTAATTAATTTACATGATTAGGTTTTATTATTTATAGATAATAATACATGTTTTAACCTAAGTATTTATTTGACCTTTTTTTAATTAAATCATGTTATATTTAATTAAATACTTTAACTTATAGTTATTTAATTTACATGAAATAATTAATAAACTATAATATATAATCACATGACTTAGAATATTAATCAGAAAACACTTAAGCTTATATAATTAGCTTAATTATCCAGCTTATATCTAATTATGGAAACTTTCTATTTTTAGAAACTTATTTATTAAAGGCAGCTAAACTATTTATGGAAACTTTCTATTTTTAGAAACTTATCTATTTTAAGAAGTAATTCTATCTTTTGGAAACTTTCTATTTTTGGAAACTTTCTATTTTTGGAAACTTTCTATTTTTGGTAACTTTCTATTTTTGGAAACTTTCTATTTTAGGAAACCTGCTATTTTTAGAAAGTTATTTATTATTACACAACAAGTATAATAATACATGAATTACAAGTAATACTTAATCAGAATAGACAGAATATGTGATAAACACAGTATAAAGCTTAAATTAGTAAAACATTACATGATCACATAAAACAAGCTAAGACATGATATAAAACCAGTTACGTACGCAGTAATCAGATACTTATACCCGTATGTATTTATGTAGCATTAGTGATACCGAAGTAGGACTCTCTTCCGTTCGTCTTCTTCGTTCACTGGACATAAGGTACGGATTCTCCGTCCTTTTAGTATGGACATTCTTTCCTTATTAAAATTTCCCGTATGCAGCCAACTGTTTTCCCCAGTATATGTTTTATATGTTTTTGAATTGCTTATGTTTAATTAGAATACCTAAAGCCATATACATGCATGACCAGTTTCACCTAGTTATGGAGGTACCATAACCATAACACTGGAGGCACCAACGTTATGACTTCACCACGGCGGAGTGATAGCTCGTGACGTCCCTTTAAGCTTTTGGCCATATTATTATTATCAGCTGGGGCGTATGGGTGCATCCTAGTTTACATGTTTTCAGCAGATTATTCAGTGTGAATGTGGTGTGTTCCATGCATCCTTTACAAGGAGCTGATCCCTTCTACCTAAAACTAGTATATTAAATTAGAGGCAGCCCCTCTAATTTGCATGACGAGGTCACCCCTCCAAGTATTCATGCACGTTGATATTTCATGACCTATATTGGCTAATGGTAAATTATGTTAAACAGTTTTTACAAGATAAACATAAGGCTTTTCAAACTATAAAACTAGTTTTACTAAGATATAACCAGGTTATCCAGGACTTAGTCTTTTCCGCTGCTTCATGTTTATATGCTTATACTGTTCATGCTATACTTGTATATCCGTGCACTGAGCGTATTGCTCAACCGTTTTCCTTTTCATGTTCCCAAAACGGCAGGTACTCAGGGATGCTCGTAGACTTTAAGCGTACGTGCATATGGACTGGAAGATTTCTAGCCTTCTTTACTTTATGCATTTCTTTATACTTTGATACTCATTTCCATGGACATTGTTTAGTCCTTTCATTTACAGTACTTATGTTTGTGTGTGATGAGTTCTACTTTTGGGATACCGATGTTTGATTCCGGTATTTCCTTTATGGTCATGTAATGTTTAGACATTTATCCTTGTATGCTTTGATGAAACGCCATAATCACGCGTGACATTCCATTTATCAAAATGGGGTGTTACAATGGTTCTTGTTGATGAGGTGGGTAAGGAGGTTGGAGAATGAGTAGGAGAAGAGATTAGAGTGGTTATTATAGAACTTGGGGTGGTAGGAGGTGATTGTGGAGATCTAGAATTTCTCAATATATCCCCAAGATTTTGGGATATTTCATCATGAATTGGAGACAAGTGTAGGTTTGTAAGAGAAGTTTGAGGTAGTGAGGGAGTGGGAATCCAAAGCAAGAAGGACATATAGTAATCCTAGCCGTCCTTCTAAGAATAGGTGTAGAAGAAGATTTTGACTCTTTGGACATTTTTTAGAGGAATAATTTATGGACTTCTTGGTGTAGATAGGAGAATATAAAAGTTGTGAGGAAGATGATGAGAAAGGAGGACGTTTAAATAGTGGATTTGGTAACTTGTGTATTTAATGAATGTGTAATGTGATTGGAAGAAGAAAAGGAGATGAGCAATTAGAGTTATTATAAAGGTTCAGAGGTCAACCAAGAGGAGATCATGGAGTGATTTAGAAAATAGTATAGTTGTATGATGTTGTAAATCTTACTTAATCTAGAGAGAGAAAGAGATAGAGAGATGGTGAGAACACACACACTTAGAGAGAGAAAGTGAAAGGAAAACACCTTCAACTATGTGAAAATAATAAGTGAACCACACCCTCTCCAACTAAGGAGAGGGTTTATATACCAAGCCCATGTGATGGGCTTGGGTTTACAAGTTGGGCCGGCCATACATGACATGGACCGGGCTTTTCCTTGTTTAATTAATGTAAAGTAACTAGACTACGAGCTACTACTTAATATATTGTCGGAGTGACCGAATCTTCCTAAATACGTAGAAACGTATTTCCAACAATCTCCCCCTAAGGGAGGTCACTCCAAACAAGGGCGTTACCCGAGTTACAATAATAATATAAACCTATCATACTAT
Organism: Glebionis coronaria; assembly: GCA_025667525.1. NCBI lineage: Eukaryota > Viridiplantae > Streptophyta > Magnoliopsida > Asterales > Asteraceae > Glebionis > Glebionis coronaria. Next base: position 717,208 of record JANFOE010000424.1, read on the forward strand.
GCTTGTCTTGAGCTTGTGGTCTTCGTCTTTCTTTCTTTTTATTTTCAGGTGAACATGCTGATGTGATCTTTGATATCAATCTTGAGCATTAATCTCTTTCCTTGATCTTGTGCATCCATCACTTGTGATATTCGCCTCTTCGTGACTTCATGTCCCACATACTTATACCTTTGTGATTCTTGAAAGCTTCAGAGTTCGATACATCGGAAGACTTGACTTTTAGGATTTCTTGAATTATGTGAAGTATTAAGTGCATAAAGTATAAGCATGCGGGGACGACGTTTTCTCGGATTCCGCAACGCCATTGTCTTCAAATGTAGTAACATAAGTAGACACGAACGAAATGGCTTTGAATATTTCATTCTAATTCGGTAGCATTTTACCTCCGGTCGGTGAAGACCTTTGGACGATATTAAATATCGTACTTGTGGCAGGTAGATTTAATTAAAAATCTCCTTGACAAGATTTCGCGGGTAAACCCGTTCTCTTTACTCGACCGTCTAAAGCTGACCGCAAACGTAAAGAGTGAATCATTTGGATAAAATTATCCGCATGATTGAAGCCGTCAATTCCGATTCCTGGAACAAGTTTGATTTATTAAATAATCGCACCATCGTTGCTTTCAAGTTGTCACGAGCTTGATTCATATTGAATCTTGCAAGCTACCTACCAAGTGCTGTTTGTCGTTAACACTAGAAGGATTTCCATTCATCACTGTAAATACTACAAAATATTACTCTGAATGTTCTGGCAAGATCACTGAGATATTGCGTAGAGGCCTGGAACGTGTTTAAATTCAATTAAGAATTAAACAATTGTTGCTTTTCAGTTATCACAAGTTTGATTCATAAAGAATCACACAAGTCACCTACCATGAGCTTTTTAATGTTCGCTCAAGAAGGATTTCCATCTTCATTGTAAATACTTGCGTATTTGATGTGGGTAAAATCGTACACGTTTAAGGAAAAATGCGTATAATTGGCAAGTATTAAGCGTTACGTTTTAGGAAAAACGTAAAACCGAATAAGTGCGTGTTTGTTCTCGAAGGAGGTGTGTGATGTGTGTCAATTTGGGTTTAAAGAGAGAAAATTAAAAGACGAGTTACACTACGATTAAACTACGACGAATAACGTAAAACGTAAACGTAAATACGTAAAACGCGACGAAATTAAAAATTTTAAACTGAAAACAATTTAAAAATCAAAATTAAGTCTAAAATAATAAATAAGAATAAAAGTTCAATAAATAAATTTTAAAACTTATTATCAATTAAATATTTAATTTTAAATGCTAATTAAATCCCTAAAATTAAATATAATTAACAAAAAGCCCAAATTTATATTTTATCAAACTAATATCTTACTTATATTAATTAAATGCTAAAAATTATTTTTCCTAAATTTATAAAACTATTTTTCTATTTTTAATTAGCTAAAAACACTTTTTAAATGAAAATAATGATAAATAATAATAAAATAATGAGAAAAATAATTTACTTTTTGAAAATCCTAAAATACTTAACTTAACTATTGATCCCTTTGATTGGATCTATATTCTATTAAAAACTAGTATAATTGTTTGTAATCAAACTAAAAGACTTTGAGAACTCTTACTCAAGCTAAATAGGTTATGCGAAATCTATAAGCACAGAAGAACATAATTACTTTTAACAATTCGATTCTCTTATTAATCGACTTGAATGAGGTACATAAATGTCATCGTACCTATGTTGCTTTTATAGACTAAGGAACCCTAGAAACCTTAGAATATTCTATAAAGATAAGTATATCACAGACGATATATTATCAATATTCTAACTATTAAGTATATCACATAAGATATACTCTAACTATAACTATGACATATCTTATACAAAGATATATTCGTCCTAATATATATAGCAGTTTTTACTTTATAAGTAGCAGTACTTACTATGTACCGCGTTAGCACTAACGGTACTTGCATAATACTAACAGTACTTAAATTACACTGACTGTACTTGACACTTAACAATAATTCCAAACAATCCTCCCCTAAACAAGAATGATAACTTGTTGTCTTCTTGTTTCTCTTTGTACTGAATGTATTTAGAATACATGTCTTCAGTCTTCTCTTCAACCTTGGATTGAGCTTGGAATTTGTACTTGTGTCCAACTGAATATAGCCAAACTCTTTAATGTAGATCTTCTTCTGACAAGATAACCTTAAAACTTATGAACATTATCTCTGTCTTCAAACTATGATCTTCTTGTGTCTCGTGAACATTTACTTGATTTTGCAGCAACGATAATTGTCTTCTTGAGTTAAATCTATGAACTCTTGATCATGAACTTCTGTCTTGATTTGATGAGACAAAACCTTCTAACTATTCTTTCCTTTAATACTTCTTTGCTTGCAACTTCATACCTGAAATAAAACAGTTAACAACAAAAACCATTATGAATTGGCTTTATGATTTTTAGCAAATCATCAACTATCAACAGATTTGATTTATTCTTTACCAGTTAGCCGTACCCTCTGGAATAGCCAATACTTTATTCATAAAGAATAAGGTGTACTGATAACCCTAAAATTTTTGGTAAACTGTCAACCATCAACGGATTTGATTATGTCTTTACCTAGTACCGTTTGTCTAGGACTAGCCAACTCTTTGTCTCGAAACAAGGTGAGTTAGAACCATATAGTTTTTAGCAAACTACCAGCTTTCAACGGATTTGAAAAGTCTTTACCACAAACCGTTTGCTTATGGACTAGCCAGTTGTTATGTGTGTTAGACATGGCGAACTGAGAACCATTTGTGAAGTGTGATTGTAAATCAAACACTTAAGGCTCTTTCTCAACTTCTTCCTCTTGCTCCAAATCCTTGATTTGTTGTTTAACCATTCTGATCAACTCCAAAGCACCAACAAACAGACTCTTCTGAGACTTCCAATTATTGTTCTAACATTTTTTCCAACAATCTTATCTCAAATGGATATCTCTTCTCTTGTAGCATTTAGTAAGTAACATCATCTATATCCAAAATATGTAGTCCACGTGACCTATAATATCTCCAGTAACTAGGAACCTGATTCTCTAATTCCTTCAACATTTTCTGATCACAGTTGTGTGGTTCATACATGAAGAGTAATTTATTATACAATAGTGATACCTCAGTTTTATCTGCACTGGCTTCTTGAACTAACCTGAAACGATCTTGATAATCTTGTCTGTCAAGAATATGAAGAATATCTTCCAAAAGTCTGAATATTCTTGTTGCGCCATCTGTTCTTTGTATTCCGTGAGCTTCCAGTCCTTGATCCATAGTATATATCCATCTAGAAATGGATGACTTCTTCCCAAAAATCTCTGTGTCTATACATTGATCTTCAAAATTTACTATCTTCAAGTACTTTCTTATGCTCTCATCATCATAACTATCTTCTGTTGTTGATTTAGCCTTTTTCTTGGCTTCTAGCTTCTTCTTTGTTGATCTTTTCCTCTTAAAACCCTTGGAGGTTCCTTCAAATTCCATTGAACCTTCCTCTAAATCTGTATGTACCGTTCCTTCAGTATGCACTGTTGACTGTGTATGTACTGCTTGTACATTTTCAGTCTTATCAACACTTTGAGCTTTATCTCCTTCATTCATTCTTTGAGTAGTCTCTTTCTCTTTTGAACTTACCTTCTCCTTTCTACTTTTCCTCACATATGTAGCCTTGATAGGTGGAGATGTTCTTGTATGTTCAGCAGTACTTGACTCAAATCTAGGAGCACTTTCAAATTGTCTTTGTTGTTGCAGATGTCTTTTAGCTTCTTCAACAGCTATCCTATCTGCTTCAGATCCAATCTTAACAAAGTTCAATTCAGCTCTCTTGTGTTGTTCATACAAAGCCTTAATTTCCTCAAAATTCTTCTTGACCAATTGAGCATGAGTGAAATGCTTAACTTTCTTGAGAAACGTCATCATTTGATTCCTAATCTGCATGGTAGTTGGAGGCTTAATTCTTTCTCTTCTTCTTTTCCCAGCAAAGAATCTTTGTTGCTCCCTTACTAGATCATCAATCAATTTTGCTTTTTCCTCTTCATCATAAGCATCTCTTTCTTCAGCTATTAATGAGTCTGCAAGAAGCTCACTTGCTTGTAGTTAAGCTTGAATCCTATCATACTCTTGTATATTCCATTCTTGCTGCACTCTCTTAGCTTCAAGCAATTGCTGCTTTGCTGCAAGTTCCTCTTGTAACTCTTCACGAATTTGTGCTTGTACTCTGAAAGCAAATTCCTCATCATGGTCTAGTTGATTAAATATGTACATGAATTTTCTTATATCATTGATATTCGGTTTCCATTGGGTTCAAAATAATTCTCGGAATCCTCTCGAATTGATCTCAGTTTAAAGTGGAATGATTTGTTCTTGGTGACAAAAAGTGGTTTTGGTTTTCTATTTTACTAAAACAGGGAAAAGAATAAAGTAATAAAGATTTACACTTAACACAATTAAAAAGTAAAACATGAATAAGAAATTAAATCAAACAGTATTGGAAAATTACCCTAATAGAAAATACCTTATACGGAGTAAAATAACTATGCTGAATAAAAGCCCTATTCGGAATAAATTGGCTCTATGCGGAATGTTTCAATTTGGAATATTGTGCTCCATTCGGAAAATAAGTCTATGCGGAAAAACTGGGCTATTCGGAAAAAAACAAGCCTATGCGGAAAGAGTGCCTTATGCGGAAAAAAATGCCCTATGCGGAAAATAAAGTCTATGCGGAAAATAGTGCTATTCGGAAAAATGGGCTCTATTCGGAAAATAAGTTCTATGCGGAAAGATAAGTTCAATTCGGAATATACAAGATATTCCGAATAAGGGAAAAGGAAAATTTGGCTATGCGGAAAGTAAGATCTATTCGGAATGTGTGAGAAATTCCGAATAAAGGTAAAACAATTGAACCATTCGGAATATCTAAAATATTCCGAATAAAGGAACAGGAAAAGTGCAATTCGGAATGTTTCTGGGCGAAGAACAGTAACAGTAACAGCAAAAGCGTTTTTAAGATCAAATCACCAAAATACTCAAAAAGGTTTTACCAAATCAACCAATAAACATTTAAATACCTTAAGTAACAAATCCCACCAATAAAAACACTAAATCAACAACTTTTTAAGATCAAACTTGAATCAAATAAAAAACTTAAGAACTTGCAATAGAAGATGATGAAGAACAAGATGAATGAAAAGATGGAATTGAAAGATTAATGTAAAGGTAACAAGAGTAATGATTAAAACTTACAAGATTGAAAGAAAATTAAAAATCACCAAACACCCTAATGGTGTTGGTGATGAACCGATCCTAAGAAACTGGGGAAAAGAAAAAAAATGAAAGCTAATTCCCTAAAATGTGAAGGAAAACTCTATATATAGTCCTAGTGGTTGGTTGGTGAGTGGGCTATCCCCCTTTCTTCTTGTCTTCTCGTCTTTTCAGAAAAGTTGACGTTTTCGATTCTGATTCGGGATTTGTCGATGATTAAATTCAACTCGTCTTTTAATTTCTTCGTTTAATAGACTTGAGTTTCTTCGACATATATAAATCTTCCATCTTTGGTCCTTTTCTTCGATAAATCTTCAAATAGGCCCATTGACTTCAAATCTTTTGCACCCCTTGGACAATAGACTTCGTCTTGAGTCTTTTTCCTTGATAAAACCCGTGTAATCCCATGTTTTCTTTAATATTCATCCGGTTAGCTCTGAAAACACAATAAACACAAAAACCACGCATAATTCCAAACAAATGATATTAAATACGTGTTTTGGTCTTGTTTTAGCCAGAATTAAGTGGTAAAAGGATGGGTGTTTACACACCTATCAAATCCCCTACACTTAACCATTGCCATGCCCTCATGCAATGCTTAGTGATAAAGCAAATTTTACATTTTTCTCATAATTAATCAACCTTGGCCTTATTCAAATACTACTAAATAAAAATTAAAATACTAAGAGAACTTAAAACTTTAAAATAAACAAAAGGATGGAATTAACTGGCAAAGAAATCAAGGACTTACATTAGGGCTTTGGTGTTGCGAAGATTTATCACCCTCAAGTTTCACGTTCCCTAAACTAAGCTTAAAAACGAGATCATTGTTATTATAAGTTAGCAAATCAAACACTTACACACATGGCTTAATTAAATGCTTAAACTCCCTTATTCCTAGGTGTATCTCTTATATTTTATTTTTGTCTTAGAATGATCATGAAGATGCATTTTTGGACTTATTTCGATAGTTTATTTAGGCTGAAAGCAAAGTAGGACGATTTGATCAATAGTTAGCTAAAGGACAAAATCTCTTAAAACTGCTTCTCGGGATATCAAAAAGTTCATATCTTGGCATAACTTGGTTCACGATTTGAGACCTTTCTCGGGCCGATATTTGGCATGTACTTCATACTTCATATCTTCGAGAGATGTTCTTGAGATAATGGTCTTCTCATCATAATAGAGTTTCTTCACTTGGAGACTTTTGAGGGGTACTCCAACTTTGTTGACCACGACTTCATGATTATTTCTTCAATCTCTAATTGGGATTTTGAGATACAACGATCCGCCTCCTTTTCGGACTTGGATCTATTTATCCTCATACCTTGTTAGGGTCTTTTCGGATAGACTTCTCCATGATCTTTATGGGAGTTGATTGCTTTTCGTCGTGAGTCTTGATCCTTCATATTGACTTTAGGAATAATGCTTTTCACATCACTTTGGATCTTCAGCAATAAAATTGAATCCTCATGCCTTGTTAGGGCCTTTTCGGACTCGCCAATCTTCGCGCCCCGCTTCATAAGTTATGCCTTGGCTATGAACTCTTATCATTACCGAGCAACTTTTAAACGATCTTGGGCTAGAAGCTAAGTAACTTTTCAAATCGTACGACCTTACTTATTGCAGATAAATTATTAGCAAGTGATGGGAGAATAGGCAAATAATTACACCAAGTGAGCTTGCGCAAGAATACCGACTTATAATTGACTCTATCATTTCTCGTCCTCCACAATTTAAAATCTCAAATAATGAGACTCGTGGATACTTAGCCTAATAAACCAGTTAAGGTCTACATGGTTAAGGATACTAGCTAGAATAAACTTGGATAAGTCTATTCGGGTTGAGTCAAAATAAACGCAACGGGCCTAATATGTCCAAGACTACTAAACTAGCTACACCACTTTATTAAAATTTGACTTTATTGCGAAATATATACATACGAAAGCAACGATAAAAATTTAAAAACTACGACTAAATGGCCAAAGTTAATAAAAAATTTGAAAAATGTTGAAAAATATGATTTTCCGGTTAAATGAAGGCATTTTCATGGAAAAGTCCACTTAAAAATTCGATAGAAGTCCCCCCTACACTTAAGATAAACATTGTCCTCAATGTTTAAGCATGTGGGAAAAGTTTCCCCTACACTTATTACATTGTGCACGTTGGTTAACTCGAGTTAAGGAAGAGACGACTAAAGTGATCAATTTCAAATGTGAGTATGAAGAAAATTGAATCACGATAGTTGAGAGAGAGAACCGGATTTCGGATAACACGGGAGCACGGTTCTTCAAAGATTCCAAGAGTGCAGTTATCGCTGTAATCACATCACCACACAAACACAAACGACCAAAATAGGTCCTCCCCTACACTTAGGGGGTTAAAGGGATAGATACTCGGGCTGCCTTCCGAGGAGCGCTTGTTTTTGATAACCGAGTCACGAGCTTGACTCGACCCAAAATTAGTTCATGGGGAACGTGGTGAGGGATGGAATCACCTCCTGAGAGGTGTCCTCACCAAAGTACAACTTCACTCGTTGGCCATTCACCTTAAAATTCGGTCCATTAGGTTGAGCGAGCTCGAGAGTACAATATGGAAAAATTTGGGCAATGGTGAATGGGCCGGACCAACGAGATTTGAGCTTTCCCGAGAAGATTTTCAATCGAGAGTTAAAAAGTAAGACTTTGTCTCCAACATGGAACTCTCGGTTTTTGATCTTAGAGTCGTGAATGAGCTTAGTCCTCTCCTTATATATTAAAGTGTTTTCATAAGCCTCATTCCGAAGTTCATTCAGCTCATTGAGTTGGATCTTGCGTAGGTCACCGACTTTGTTAATATCAAAATTAGCCCACTTCAAGGCCCAATAAGCCTTGTGCTCCAACTCAATGGGGAGGTGACACGCTTTCCCGTACACAAGACGATAAGGCATACAGCCGATCGGGGTCTTGTAAGCAGTACAGAAAGCCCACAAAGCATCATCAAGTTTATCAGCCCATGAGGCACGATGCTCTCCCAAGGTTCTTTCCAGTATTCACTTAAGTCCTCGGTTGGATATTTCAGCCTGGCCATTAGTTTGTGGGTGATAGGCTGTGGAAAGACGATGATTTACACCGTACTTAGCCATGACTCTAGCAAATTGGTCATTGCAAAAATGAGTCCCACGGTCACTAATAATGGCACGAGGCACACCGAATCTAGCGAACAAAGCTTTCAAAAAGTTACAAACCACCCTTGCATCATTAGTGGGTAAAGCTTTGGCTTCAACCCACTTAGAAACGTAATCAACAGCTACAAGGATGTATTTGTTTCCTTTAGAAGAAGGGAATGGCCCCATAAAGTCGATACCTCAAACATCAAAAATTTCACACTCTTGAATGAAATTCTGAGGCATCTCGTCTTTATGTGTGATGTTGCCTTGTTTTTGGCACACATCACATAGTTTAACCATATCGTGAGCGTCACGATAGATGGTGGGCCAGTAAAATCCCGAATCAAACACTTTTTTGGCGGTGTAGTTGGGACCAAAGTGACCACCAGTGGGTCCTTTGTGGCAAGCATCAAGGATTTCCGAAGCTTCCGGTCCATCAACATATTGGCGGATAATCAGGTCGGCACATTGTTTGAATAGGTAAGGGTCGTCCCAAAAGTAAGTCTTAATGTCGGTGAAGAACTTCTTCTTTTGTTGAGACGTCAACCCTTCCTTGAGAATTCCACCCGCCAAATAGTTTGCAAAGTCCGCAAACCACGGGGTTTCATTCGACTTCGAGTTTATAGACATTAAGGTCTCCAAGGGAAAAGAATCATTGATTTCTTTGTTTGGATGGTCCCCTTGGTAAGGATCCTCAAGTTTGTTGAGATGGTCCGCGGCTAGGTTTTCTGCTCCTTTTTTATCACGAATTTCGATTTTAAATTCCTGGAGCAGCAAAACCCAGCGAAGAAGTCTTGGTTTGGAATCTTGCTTTGTCAACAAGTACTTCAACGCGGAATGATCGGTGTAAACGATTGTGGTGGATAGGACAAGATAGGGGCGGAATTTTTCAAAAGCATAGACAACAGCTAAAAGCTCTTTTTCGGTTGTCGTATAATGCAATTGTGCCCCCGTCATTGTCTTGCTAGCGTAATGGATTGGTTGGAAGTGTTTGTTCACTCTTTGTCCCAGAACCGCACCAATAGCAAAGTCGCTAGCATCGCACATCAACTCAAAGGGAAGCTCCCAATTAGGGGTAACCAAGACGGGTGCCTTAGTTAGCTTATCCTTAAGTGAGTTGAAGGCTTCAAGACACTCTTTGGAAAAGATAAAAGGAGTATCTTTTTCCAAGAGGTGGGTCATCGGGCGAGCGATTTGAGAAAAATCTTTAATGAATCGACGGTAGAAGCCCGCATGACCCTGGAAACTTCTCACACCCTTCACGGTTGAAGGTGGAGGCAACTTGGCGATAACATCGACTTTAGCACGGTCTACTTCAAGACCGGCTTTCGAGATCTTATGTCCCAGCACGATGCCTTCTTTTACCATAAAATGGCATTTTTCCCAATTCAGAACTAGGCGAGTGTCTTCGCACCTCTTTAGCATACGTTCCAAATTGGCAAGGCAAGAAGAGAAGGAATCCCCGAAGACCGAGAAATCATCCATGAAGACTTCCATGGTTTGTTCAACCATGTCATGGAAGATAGCTAACATGCACCTTTGGAAAGTCCCGGGCGCATTACATAAGCTAAAAGGCATTCTTTTGTAAGCAAATGTGCCATAGGAACAAGTGAATGTCGTCTTCTCTTGATCTTGGGGATCGATGGGTATTTGGAAATAACCCGAGAAACCATCAAGAAAGCAGTAATATTCATTACCGGCTAAACGTTCAAGCATTTGGTCCATAAAAGGTAGAGGGAAATGATCCTTTCTCGTGGCATCATTGAGTTTGCGGTAGTCTATACAAACTCTCCACCCAGTAACGAGACGAGTGGGAATCAACTCGTTGTGTTCATTGGGAACAACGGTTATTCCGCCCTTCTTGGGCACACAATGGATTGGACTAACCCATGGTGAATCCGAAATAGGGTAAATCATACCCGCATCAAGAAGTTTGATAACCTCTGTTTTGATGACTTCATGGATTTTTGGATTCACCCTTCGTTGGCTTTGATATGTGGGCTTAAAGTCGTCCTCCATGAGAATTTTGTGGGTGCAGAAGTGAGGATCATATCCACGAATATCAGAAATCTTCCAAGCAATAGCTGTTTTATGCTTCTTCAAAACGGCGACAAGTCGGGCTTTTTCGTCTTCCTTTAAGTCCTTAGCAATGATGACTAGCGACTTCTTCTCTTCTTCAAGAAATACGTACTCAAGATGGGGCGGCAACTCCTTAAGTTCTAAATCCGGAGGATTGTCGACGGGAGGCGTATTCGAAGTCGAGGTATCGATAGCAATGACCGTGGGAGATGGAGGTGAAGGATTGTCTTCGTTGAGAAGATTGTCAAAGAAATTCATGTCTTCATCCCCATTGGTGGGAGAATCATTAGTAGCTAAGTTCGCATCTCCCATGGTATCTTCAAGATTGTTCCAAAATAGATCACTATCTCCAAATAGAGACAACGATGAATCAATAGAGAACACGGTCTCAACATTGGGAAGAGAGGTAGGAATACTTTTGCAAGCATCATTAAAGTGTTCTTCACAAGCCTCATCAAGAACGTCAATACAATTAACACTCTCTTATGAATAAGGCTGTTTAGACAACTTTCCCATGTTGAAGACTACTTTATCGTCACCCACTCTCATGATAAGCTCACTGGCTTCAACATCGATGAGAGTGCGACCGGTCCTCAAGAATGGACGACCAACAATTAGTGGCACACGAGGGTCCATCTCGTAGTCGACGACAACAAGATCAGCAGGAAAGGTGAATTTGTCGACTCCTACAATGACATCTTCGGCTATCCCCACTGGATAAGCAACCGTACGGTTTGCTAATTCCAAAGTCATTTTGGTGGGGACTAGCTCTGGGAGAGATAATTGCTTCCAAACACTTAGAGGCATGAGATTAATACTGGCACCTAGATCGGCTAGGGCCATGCAATTCTCTACTCCCGCGAAATTGCAAGGGATTAAGAAACGACCCGGATCACCAAGCTTGGTTGGCAATTTCCTTAAGAGCACTGCAGAGCAATTCTCATTAAGTTGGGTGTTGGCAATATCGAGGAGCTTTTCCTTGTCGCTCAGAAGATCTTTAAACATTTTTGCATATTTAGGCATGTGAGCGAGAGCCTCAGCGAAGGAGATATTGAAATTCAGTTGTTTAAACATTTTAAGAAAGTTCGAAACCTGAATATCGTCCTTGCTCTTTTGCTTCTCTTTCCTCAACCTAGATGGATAAGGTATATTGGAAGAAGAGGAAGGCTTTGGGAGAATAGGATCACTCACAACCACGGGTGGAGGAGGGGTAGAAGGAAGAGGTGGAGAAATTGGAGAAGGAGAAGGATGAGGAATAGGAGCAGGTGATTCGTTCTCCTTAGTCACAACCACCGGTGGAGGTATAGGAAGCTCGGGTTCCTTGGTACCTTTGCCACTTCGAGTGGTGATTGCTTTCATCTCCCCTCTTGGGTTCGCAACGGTGTTACTCGGAAGAGTACCCGAAGAAGAGGGTTGATTACCTTGGAAGAAACTAGCCATCATGTTCCTCAAGTCATTTGTTTGGCTATCCAACGTATTTCTCATGTCTGCTCTCAAATCGTTTCCTTGCTTGACCAAGTCTGCTTTCAAGTTACGCACTTCCTGCTGGAGATTTTCCACAATCACATCATTGGTCCTCATGTAGGTTGCAACCTCTTGGTGCAATGCAGTGGTGGTTTGGTTGGGAGGAGGATTGTATGCAGGTGGTTGGTAAGCAGGTTGTTGGTAGACTTGATTGTTACGTTGAGGCGGTTGTTGCTGCTTGTGAGGAGGAATGTATGGTTGTCGAGGTTGTTGTTGTTGTTGAGGAGGGAGATTGAGGTTTTGTTGTTGGTTTGGGTTGGTAGGAGGGAAACCAGGTGGGGAAAGATAATTGTTGGAGCGGTAGCTAAGCAAGTTATGGTCACCTTGAGGTCTAGCCTGATAAGCAGGTTGAAGATAGGTGCCATATGCCGCATTCACATTCTCAGCAGGGTAATCTTGGGTGGCGGTACAAGTGGTGTAAGAGTGAGGACCACCGCATATCTCACAAGGTTGGCTGACAGCGTTCACTTGAACATTTTTGGCGTTGTTGCTGTTGTTGTTGCTGACGGTGTGGGTGACAAGCGATTCAAGAAGCGTAGTGATTTTGTCCAATCGTTTGTCGCTGTCACTTGTGCTAGCACTAGCGACATTGGTCCGAACACTCTTGGTTTGCACACGAGATTTATTCTCAATGATGTCCCAAGCAGCATTGGAAGTCTTAGCCAATAGATTACCCCCCGAGGCACTGTTCAGTGAATCTTGGTCACTCATGCTTAAACCATTGTAAAAAGTATTAATTTGATGTACTTTGGTAAAACCATGTTGTGGGCATTTTCTTAAAAGATCTTTAAAACGATCCCAAGATTCACTGAACGACTCATCGTACTTTTGTTCAAAATTTATGATCTCATTCCGCAAAGCGGTAGTACGAGAGGGTGGAAAAAAGTAATTGATAAACTTTGTTTCCAAATCCGTCCACGAGAGAATACTCTGTGGCGGTTCCTTAGCAAGCCAATGCCTGGCTTGTCCCTCTAAAGAAAAGGGAAAAAGTTGTAATCTTATAACCTCTTGTGGAACGCCATTGAATTTGACCGTGTTGGTGAGTTGTAGAAATCTCTTGATGTGGTCGTGTGGATCATCAATGGTACGTCCCAAGAATGGTTGAGCGGAGACCATCTGGATAAAGCCTGATTTTAGCTCAAAGTTGTTAGCGGCAACTGGAGGTATGACAATTGGATCCGTGTTGCCATCTACATGAGCTTGCAGCAATTCAATCATTGGGCGATTATCCGGAAGGGGCTCATTGTTGTTGTTATTGTTCATGTTGTTGAAAGGCGGGTTATTGTTGTTATTATTATTTGGAGGTGGTACACCGGCCATGTCTAAGTGATCGAGAGGCTCGGGCTCTTGATATGACGTGGATCGAGTGCGCATACACCTGCAAAAGAACGAACAAAGAAAAACAAAGCAAAAATATTTTTGGTTTTTATGTTTTTTTTAATTTTTTTGTATTTTTGAAAATTTTATATTTTTTAGGATTTTTGAAAATTTTTGTGAAAAAGTAACGTTCACAGGGAACGGATCCCAAAATCCAAGTTCTCACAAAAAACTTTTGATCTTAACGAGAAGAGCCGGCAGCGGCGCCATTTGATATTCGGTTTCCATTGGGTTCAAAATAATTCTCGGAATCCTCTCGAATTGATCTCAGTTTAAAGTGGAATGATTTGTTCTTGGTGACAAAAAGTGGTTTTGGTTTTCTATTTTACTAAAACAGGGAAAAGAATAAAGTAATAAAGATTTACACTTAACACAATTAAAAAGTAAAACTTGAATAAGAAATTAAATCAAACAGTATTGGAAAATTACCCTAATAGAAAATACCTTATACGGAGTAAAATAACTATGCTGAATAAAAGCCCTATTCGGAATAAATTGGCTCTATGCGGAATGTTTCAATTCGGAATATTGTGCTCCATTCGGAAAATAAGTCTATGCGGAAAAACTGGGCTATTCGGAAAAAAACAAGCCTATGCGGAAAGAGTGCCTTATGCGGAAAAAAATGCCCTATGCGGAAAATAAAGTCTATGCGGAAAATAGTGCTATTCGGAAAAATGGGCTCTATTCGGAAAATAAGTTCTATGCGGAAAGATAAGTTCAATTCGGAATATACAAGATATTCCGAATAAGGGAAAAGGAAAATTTGGCTATGCGGAAAGTAAGATCTATTCGGAATGTGTGAGAAATTCCGAATAAAGGTAAAACAATTGAACCATTCGGAATATCTAAAATATTCCGAATAAAGGAACAGGAAAAGTGCAATTCGGAATGTTTCTGGGCGAAGAACAGTAACAGTAACAGCAAAAGCGTTTTTAAGATCAAATCACCAAAATACTCAAAAAGGTTTTACCAAATCAACCAATAAACATTTAAATACCTTAAGTAACAAATCCCACCAATAAAAACACTAAATCAACAACTTTTTAAGATCAAACTTGAATCAAATAAAAAACTTAAGAACTTGCAATAGAAGATGATGAAGAACAAGATGAATGAAAAGATGGAATTGAAAGATTAATGTAAAGGTAACAAGAGTAATGATTAAAACTTACAAGATTGAAAGAAAATTAAAAATCACCAAACACCCTAATGGTGTTGGTGATGAACCGATCCTAAGAAACTGGGGAAAAGAAAAAAAATGAAAGCTAATTCCCTAAAATGTGAAGGAAAACCCTATATATAGTCCTAGTGGTTGGTTGGTGAGTGGGCTATCCCCCTTTCTTCTTGTCTTCTCGTCTTTTCAGAAAGGTTGACGTTTTCGATTCTGATTCGGGATTTGTCGATGATTAAATTCAACTCGTCTTTTAATTTCTTCGTTTAATAGACTTGAGTTTCTTCGACATATATAAATCTTCCATCTTTGGTCCTTTTCTTCGATAAATCTTCAAATAGGCCCATTGACTTCAAATCTTTTGCACCCCTTGGACAATAGACTTCGTCTTGAGTCTTTTTCCTTGATAAAACCCGTGTAATCCCATGTTTTCTTTAATATTCATCCGGTTAGCTCTGAAAACACAATAAACACAAAAACCGCGCATAATTCCAAACAAATGATATTAAATACATGTTTTGGTCTTGTTTTAGCCAGAATTAAGTGGTAAAAGGATGGGTGTTTACACACCTATCAATCATCATCTGAATCACTTTCATTTTCAGATTCTGATTGTAACTGCTTCTTGCCCTTATCCTTTAGATTAATCTTTGGTAACTTCTTTTTCAGCTTTGAAGATCTTTCTTCATCCTCATTAGCTTGCTGTTGAATAACAATACCTTTAGTGGGTTGTGAAGCTTGAACTTTCTTACCTTTAGTAAAATCCTTTTTGGCAATAACTTCTTGTTATGTCTTCTTCTCAATCTCTGCTTGTCTTGCTTTTTCAGCTGAACTCTTTTCCCTGAGA
This sequence comes from Glebionis coronaria, assembly GCA_025667525.1. NCBI lineage: Eukaryota > Viridiplantae > Streptophyta > Magnoliopsida > Asterales > Asteraceae > Glebionis > Glebionis coronaria. Next base: position 732,644 of record JANFOE010000424.1, read on the forward strand.
TCAAGTAGTACTTAAGCTAAAGTCTCATCCTCTCCAAAAGGAGTTTGACTTTCTAGTGAAGGTTGATCACCAGCAGTACTTGCAGTCGGCTTAGTTGGCTTAGCAGTACTTGGGTCTTTAACAATGTCAGCAGTACTTGTAGTTGGCTTAGTTGGCCTAGCCGTACTTGGATCTTCAACAATGTTGACTTCACCAGTGTAAGGCACACTTGTTTCTTCAATCACAAAAGTATCTCCAGATACTTTTTTCTTCCAATGAAGCTATCTTCTCAACTTGTAACTCCTCAGTCTTGTCTGATCCATAACTCAATCTTGATCTTGACAATACTTGGAAAGACTATTTCTTGTGAAACCAGAATTGCCTTTGTGGTGGAGTTGAAGATATAGGAAATTGGACATTAATCTCCTCCAGCTTCTCATAGAAACTACTCCAATTCACTTGAAGTTGTGGTGATTGAGATTGTGGCTCTGGCTGAGTTACCAACATTTCTTCAATTTATGGTTCCTCATGAGTAGGTTGTGGTTCTTCTTGTTGAAGATCCATGTTAGTAGGCTGTAAGCTATCCTTTTACACAACAGTCTCTAAACCATTGCCATCTTCAAAATTTCCAATGACATCATCATTAGCTTTAAAGTTGATGTCATTTCTAGAGACCCTTGTTTGAATATCAAAAGAAGGTAGTGGTTCTTCATAATTCCTCCCCTCTTAGGTTGCATTCAGTTGCCTTTTCTTGAGGTTTCTGAATCTTTGCTTTTTAAGAGCAACCTTTTGAATAGACCTGTTCTGCCTCATCCAAGGAGACACCTTATTCCTTAGCTTGATTAAACTGACCTCTAATTCAGCAATTTTCTTGTCTTGAACAAGCTTTTCCTTTTGCAATACATGTACCTGTTTGGACAAGCTAGTGCACAAAGCAGTTAAATTTGCAACATCCACCACCTCTGTTGCTTGTGCTTGTGGTGAACCACTAGCAGCAATGGAAGCAGCAGGTGTATGGATCATCTCATCTGAATTTGGTTGATTACCAATATTATGAGAAGAAGATTGAGTATCTTCTGAGGAATGGGAACTCTGGTTAGAAGGAGTTTGGTGAGAACCACTAGTAGTGCTAGGTTCCTCACCTTCTTGGGTGGCAGGTTGGGCTAACATATTAACAAATAAGGGTGTGACAGTTCCTGCAAAAGGCATTGCCTTGTTTTTTCAAGAAAGAGAAAGTTCTCTTTGTAAATGTAGGAACATCCCATGTATTTGTTAACTCTGGTAGGTTAGGGATTAGGTCATTAACTAAACTTTGAATGAATCTAGGATACATTAAAAACTTCTTAACTCCTTCCAAATTCCTAGTCATGCCTTCAAAAATTAGTTTTGAAAAATTGAAAACTCTGTTATTTGCTAGACAAATACCAGCTGATGCCAATGCAGCCGGGATTTGATCAAAAGAAGTACTTTTGGAGCTTAAACAGTGAATAATGGCATGAAAAAGCAATTTCCATTATGGTGAAAACAAAGCTTTAAAGAAAGTAAGACTTTCCCTACCACCCTGATAACCCATGGCTGCAAGGCCATCATGTATTCTCTGTATTGTTTAACATACTTAGTCCATTTTTATCATTTAGTCTTAAACTAGCCCTTAGCAGTACTTCAGTTACATAGATATTTCTATGATTCACCCTAGCCTTAATGCGAGGTTGATCAAAATGAGTACCTAACACAACAGTATTCCAAAATTGTTCAACAATAGGAATAGAGACAATGGGACTTACAGTAAGCGCAAAACGAATATGAATTCGAGATAAAAATCCAAGTATCTCATGGAAACCAAGAGAATCATCATTCTTAGCAAGTTTCGCAACCAAGTTGTGCTTAGAGATTACTTGTAAAGCATCCATTAGTATTTTTGATGATCGAAAAATTAGAGAGAAGGTTATAGAATTAAGAGATAAGAATAAAAGATTAGGTAAATTGATGAGACTGCTTTTATACATAGTCTCATCGTCCAAAAACGGGCTTTAAATGCATTAAATATCATCAAAAATGCCAAATATATGCTTGTGTTTGTTACTTGTGTATTTTAGGTACGGATATTGAGAAAATGACAAAAGATCACAAGAAACAAGCAAAAACGAACACGGAAAACGAAGCCGCACAATGAACCAAGCCCTAGTGTTGATTTTCCAAGAATAACCCTCGAAGAAATGAAGATTGTACAAGAAGGGTCCTCCAATATTGAAGAACTGACACTTTAAACCCTTTTGATTCATAATTATAAGTTTGGTCCTTAAAGTTTGTCAGATTTACAAAAAGAGCCCTCCACTTTGAAGAATTGGAAAGAATGATCCCTGAACAATCAAGACTTGTCAATTTCAGTCCTCCAAGAAGTCAACAATACAAGTCAAGACCATAATCCTTGAAGAAAATACCAAAACAGCCCTTCAAGAATCATCAAATGGCAAGAAATACCCCTGAAAATACTTTGGAAAAGTATTTGGGGCAAAAGTGTGAAAAAAGAAACTTCACATATAAAGGAATCCAAATTTTGTCTTATTAAACTTCAAGTGAAAAGAGAAGGAAAGATTGATGGCTAAAACTGGCTGACAATGAAAGAAACCTAGACCAACCACACCCCTACACGTGTCCCACTAACCCCCTCATCTAATCAGAACTCCCCATTCTTCCACCTCACATCCCACTCAATTTTATTAAACTATTCTTAACTGTTTAGTTTAATTTGGCACCTAACACAAACATTTAAACCCAAAACAGATCAAACTTAACCACTATTCATTCAAGAACAAAATTGGGCATTTGTTAATTACTAAGAATTAAACACTAATCTCTTCGATATTAGTGATTAAGGGTCTTATTATCATAACCCAACTTTAAAAACCCATGCCACATCACCCTATTGTCACATGTTAAAACCTTGTCCCACGCTTTTGAAGAAAATGCCAAAAACCCTGCCAACCATCCAACGTCCAATATCCTAGCTTCAAACTTAAGCTTATTTTGAGCCTTTGATGCAATTCCAACAGCTCACACCTCACACAAATAACCAAAGAAGTTCACATGTTCAAGCAGATTTTTAAACCTTCAAGGGCAAAATTGGGACTTTAAGCATTAGGGTTTTACGTTTTTTCTTGCATTTCTAGAACATTTGTAGCCTATAAAAGGCATAAGACCTGCTTCATAGCAGCTTGCTCTTGGATTTTCCATTGTTCACTTTTCTGTAAATCCTACTTTCAATTTATGAAATAGAGTTTAAATTTGTGAAGAAAAACCAAGTGCCAATGTTATTATCTGCTTATTATTGTTTCATGTTTGTGTTTGTGAAGTACTAAAACATGTTTTCAAAGATTGTGCAAGAAATTGCATATTTTCCAAAAATCTTGATATTTTGCTAAGTCTTTGGTACACCTTTGGAATTTTTGGGTTATAAGTTGATCATAGCACCCTGATAAAGTGTTATCAAGGTGTTGTGAAGCTTGTGGCTTGGGGATAATCAAAGAGTAGGTACAAAGGTTGCATTAATCAAGCTTTGTCACTTTTCTGATTTTGATATTTTTGCTTCTAACCTTGTTGAATCTTAGCAGCTTGTTTGTGGAAGCTTGTGCCTTTTTTTGCTAGGCACATCAGCTCAAAAATTCGTGAGTGTAGATGTACATTCATGAGGTTTGAGTTCTTGAACCCAAAAATATGAAAAATACTTGATTTTTATGATTTTGTGTTCTGCTAGTGTTCTTGTTGTTTTTATGGCTTAATCTTGCTTGATACTGCATAATATATCTGTTATTATGTTTGATTGGGCTTGGGTAACACTAAATCACACTTATACTTGTTTAAATTTTGATTTGAAAAAGATAAGGGGTGTTCGGGTTAACCTGTTTAAGTGCATAACTTGTTATTGTGTTATTGGAAGGTGTTGTTTGTTGTTTGTACCTGCTAAACACTTGGTTGTATACTAATATCTGCAAGTTTTCAGACTTAGAACATCAAATTAAAGATTGTGCTATATCTCACTTGATTTTGCTATTTTTTACCTAGGATTTTGGAAACACCTAGAGTGTATGCATGTTTAGGGCTAAAAAGTGTTAAATCAAAGTTTGTGTAACTTGTTAACAAGATTTGAGTGTTTGAATTGGACTTGTGGTCAAGTATATCAACTAAGTATCATACCTGCTTGTTTAGTGTTCATCAGTAACATTCAATTGCTTGAATCTTGATCTAGACATTGAATCAATGCATGAAACCTGTTAATATTTGTTCATTTGAATTAATTATAGCTTGTGTATGCATTTGGTGAAGTTTGGCTGGCTGATTTTTGCTAAAAGTGCTTATTGAGTGAAAACTGCTTATTGTTCATGTCTGATGCATATCTGGTGATATTTTGATTAAACTGTATTGATTGGCTAAGTGAATTTGGGTTTTTATTGTTGATATTGACTTCTTATGGTTAACTGATCATTTGGGTGCCTTTGCTTAACCTGAATCCACAAAAAAGTCACATAAGACAAAAAGTCAATCTGGTCAAGCAGTGGAAACATTTCCCAGTGCTCAACCTCCAAAACTAGCCCATGCTAGTGTAAAACATCAAACAGCTTATTCATAAGCCATTTTGGCTTATCCAGACATGCAACAACTTATTTTTTCTGATAGATCTTCTTTATTTGACCCATTGATTTAATCTAGAGCTTATTAGGGTTTAACTTTGACTTTTTACTAGAAAACTCATTAATTTGACTTTTACATAAGTGCTTATCTTCTTATTCTGGCTTATTACTTGTGCTTACCTGAATTTTTTTTTGATTATTTTGCTTAATTAAGTCATTTAAAACCTTTTGAAAGTTGAATCAGCACTTGAGGTGGTCTAGAACTCAAAAACGACTATTTTGTCGTTTTGTGAAGAGAGTCTTGGCTTATTTCAGGCTTATTTCCTGTGCTTTTTCAAGTTTTCTTTTTACAAATCTCTTAAGTAACTCAAAAGAAGCTTGTGTGTCAAATTTTAGCTTATGGCATCAGCTTATAGCATAATGGCCAAAAAGCCCATTAAGAATAAGCTGCTTTGAAATAAGCTAGCTTAAACACATTTTCAGCTTTTGGGCCTTCAGAGTTTTTTTAAAAAATCAGATTTTGAGTCAGACTGGAAGTTTTGGGCTTATTTGGTTGACTTCTTTTTATTGGGCCCGATATAAGCCCATTAAGGGACTGTTTTGTCATTTATCCATTTTAAGGCCCAATAGGGGTATTTTGGTAGTTTCAAGTGCATTTCTATTTTATTTAGGTTAAAATAAACTAGTTTGTAACTTTTTAGAATTTTTTATAAATTTTGGATTTTTATTAATATTTTATAATAATTTTATTATTAAAAATTAAAATTTAGATTTTTACAAGTTTTTCATTTTTATTAGTTCAAATACATTAAGTTAGGAATTTTACAATTTTTAGATTAATTTTATTGTCATTAGATTAATTTTTAGAATTAATTTAAGTTTTAATAGTTTTTAATTGTTTTTAAATAGTTTTAATTAATTTTAAAATTTTCAAAAATAGTTTTAAATTTAGTTAAGTCATTTTAGATGTTTACAAGTTAAAAAATCTCATTTTGGGCTTTTTATTAATTAATTTGATTTTTTGGGCTTTAATTAGCATAAAAAATTTATTATTTAATTAAATAAAAGGTTTGAGTAATTTTGGATTTTTTGTAAACTCTAATTATATTTTTTAGGATTTACTGCAATTTTCTAGGAATTTTTAGGGTAATTTTTAATTTTTGTCACTTTTTACGGTTTTACGTGCACGACTTATCGTCTTAGTTTTATTCATAATCGTAACCGTCATTCTCTTCTAATCTCTTTTCTATTTTTTTTTCTTTTCTCATAAATCATAATCACACCATTAATCATTTCTTAACACAATACACAAGCCTCCTTGAGAACGATCCCCACTCTGGGTCATTTACTTGTGGTTTTCCTTAATCACTTGTTAATACTTGCCCTAATTACGTTCTTTTTCCTAAAAGACGTATTTTACAACTATCATTTTGGCGCCGCTACCGGGGAGGCGTGTTGTGTTTTAATTTGAACCATTTTTGTTTTTATATAGCCATAATATCTATTTGTATTAGTAGCACTCTACTAATACGTATTATCGGTTTTCGTTTTTTGTGTGAATACTATTACTATATTGTATACGTAGAACAATAAATTCACAAGTACTCCAAAAGTATGAAAACACAACCTTGATTGGGAGGTCATTACTCAATCATTGTATCGAATCTCAAACAAGAAAGAAAGGCAAAATAGATAAATACTATCGTGAAGCTTAATTTTATAAAACACAAACTATAAGGTGGGTATAAGGCGGGTATTATAAAATATACCCTAAGGAAAAAGGCTCTTAAGTGCTTCGCGCCGCCTCGTTTCCCCGCTTGCTTGTGCGTGTTTAGATAAAAAGGGCTAATCGAGGGTTTGCCAACCAAAGTATTATCTAAGTATCATATATATTTTCTTGGTTTCAATTGATTAAACCCTCTTGAACGTTTTGGTGTTCCACCAACGTTCTAAAGTCATCGAAGGCGTTCACTTCACGTGATCGTTTTCATTCCTTGAGGCTTCTTTAATCAAGAGATTTGATTAAGGAGGATATTTGTAGATTTTGTCTACCTAATACAATCACAAAATCAAAAAAAAAGTACAAACAATCAAAACCACAAAAAAATTAGAAAAATTAAAAACACCAAAAAGAATCTTTTTTGCTCATCCCCACGTTGTACGTGACGTTTATGCTTACTCGTAATCAAGCAAGACGTGCACGTAAACGAAAAAACCGAAAGGAGTCCACACCTACTCCTAATCTTTCTAGGGAGGAGTCTCCTATTGACGAACCTATCGTAGAAGAACAACCAACCATGGCGAATCGTACCATGATGGAGTTACTTCAAGCACCCACCGAGGGTTATGGAGAGGCTATTGTTATTCCCGCTATCCTTGCGGAGAATTTTGAAGTGAAAACGGGTTTGTTGTCAATGATCCAAAACAACAAATTCCGTGGTGATGAAAAGGACAACCCGCACAACCATATCCGCCAATTCAATCGTCTTACCGCCACTTGCAAATTTAAGGATGTTGCTAATGACTCGATTAAGATGATGCTTTTTCCGTATTCCTTAGCGGGGCCCGCTAAAATTTGGTTAGATAAAGAGCCACCCAATTCTATATTGACGTGGAAGGATCTCGTTTCAAAATTTGTGAACCATTTTTTGTCACCCTCTAAGACTACGCATTTGAAAAACGAGATTTCAAAATTTCCACAAGAATTTAATGAGAGTTTTTCAACGGCTTGGAATAGGTTTAAGGAAATGTTACATGAGTGTCCTCATCACGGTTTTTCCGACTTGCATCAAATTGACACGTTTTACAATGGATTAAATGATCATGAAAGGGATTATCTAAATGCCCCTGCGGGTGGTAATTTTTTGTGTAAAACGGTTGAGGAAGCGTTGTTGATAATTGAGAATAGATCTAAGGTGTATAGTCCTCGTAACGCATCGAGTGTTCGTAAGGCTTCGTCTTCGGCTTCACCTTCATTGTCCAATACCATCGATGCTTGCCAAATTGAGGCGAACTTGGAAAACAAAATCTTTGATAAACTTAAAGGAAATTTAATTTAATTCAAAGTTGGTGAACAAAGTGCTCCCGCTACGGCTAAAGCGGTTACCAACGGTGGTAACACTTCGAGTGCCTACGCGGCCACGGGAACTTACAACCAAAATGGTCAAGTTACCCGCTCCAATCAATTGACTCCACCGGGTTTTGCTCCCAATCAAAATGATAACAACAACTATCGAAACAATCAAGTTGGTTTCAAAAACAATTACAAAGGAAACTATGGGAAACAAGGGGCTAATAACAATCAAGTTTCAAAGAAAAATCAAAACAATGATTTTCAAAACAACAAGGGTTTGCAAACTTTGAAAGATCTTCCAAATGAATTTGTTGAATACGCAAATGGAAACGATGCTAGGTTTGATAATATTCAAAGAGAGATCATTAGCCTAAGATCCGAGTTTAAGAATGACTTGAAAAAGGAGTTGAAAAACGAGTTAGCAAATGAGCTTAAAATCCATACAAACAAAATGGAAGGGAATGTAACTAGGTTACAACAAAACCAACAAAAAATGGAACAAGGGCAACATGAAATAAAACAAGAGATGATTAAGGCCGAGAAGAGGCAATCTATGTTTGAGGATAAATGTTCATCTATGTTTGAGGCTATAATGTGCAAACCATCTTCGAGTAGTCTTCCTAGCAATACCATATCAAACCCTAATGGAGAGATGAAAGTGATTACCACACGAAGTGGTAAGACACTTAAGGAACCGACTCCTCAACCAATTGCTCCTATGGAGGATGCAATTGAGGAAGAACCCGAGGTGGTGGCCGAAAAGGAGCATGTCCAAATCCCACGAAGTACCGCTCATGCCACACCTACGGTTGACCCATTACCACATTTGGAACCCGAGACTACAAAGGCTATGCCTATGCCTCAACCCACACCACCTTTGCCCTATCCATCGAGACTTAGAAAGGAGAAACGTCAAGAGCGCGATAATTACCAATTTGAGCTTTTTATGAAAATGTTTCGTGACGTTCATTTTAATGTGAGTTTTGCCGATGCTTTGGTCATGATGCCTCGATTTGCCGCTAACTTTTAAAGTATGTTGAACAACAAGGAGAAATTGCAACAATTGTCTAGTTGTTCCTCGATTTATCTTAACCGCATACCTCAAAAAGTCGGTGATCCCGGTAAATTCTTGATTCCTTGTGCAATCCAAGATATGGAAGAATGCTATGCCTTGGCCGATCTTGGTGCTAGTATTAACTTGATGCCACTTGCAATCTTCAAGTCGCTCAACCTTCCTAATCTTACTCCTTCACTAATGTCTATCGAGTTGGCCGATCATTCCACGATTCCCGCATGTGGATTGGCGGAAGACGTTTTTGTGAAAGTGGGAAAGTTCTATTATCCGGTAGACTTTATCGTTGTCGATATTCCCACGGATCCTCAAGTTCCTCTCATTTTAGGTCGTTCATTTTTAGATACATTTATGGCTTTAATTGATGTGCATGCTAGAAAGATCACCTTACGTTTCAACGAAGAGTAACTTGTTATAAACGCAACTCAAAATTCTCCAATTTCTCATGTTTATTCCGTTGCTACCATAAACCTCGTTGATATGATCGACGTTGTTTGCGAGGAATTTTCACAAGAAGTTCTAGGTTTTGGGGATGATGAAAATAGTGGCAATCCCACTATGCTAGATCCCATTCTTGATAACTCGACACCAACCTTCACTCCATCTGAAGGTGGTGGTTTTACGTTGGAAGAATTCGATGTTCCACGTACTTGTGACGAAGACCTCGACAATGATGAGGACTTCTCGATAATCAAGGATTTTCTTAACGATTTCCCATTTCCTCCACCCGAGGAGGTTATGATTATCGAGCCCAAATCTTCAATTGAGGAACCACCAATCCTCGAGTTGAAAGATTTGCCTCCTCACCTTGAATATGTATTTTTGGAGGAGGACGACAAGTTGCCGGTTATTATTGCGAAAGATCTTTCGAATGATGAAAAAACCGCACTTGTCGATGTTCTAAAGGATCACAAAGGGGAAATTGCGTGGAATTTATCTGACATTAAAGGGATCGATCCGAAATTTTGTACCCACAAAATCTTAATGGAAGAAGATTACAAACCCGCAATCCAATGTCAAAGGAGGGTAAACCCCAAAATTCACGACGTCATCAAAAAGGAAGTCCTAAAACTCCTTGACGCGGGAATGATTTACCCTATTTCTGATAGCCCTTGGGTGAGTCCTATTCATTGTGTCCCTAAAAAGGGAGGAATGACCGTTATGCCAAACGATGCCAACGAGTTAATTCCAACTAGACTCGTGACCGGATGGGGAGTGTGCATCGACTATCGTAAGTTGAATGACGCTACTCGAAAAGACCATTTTCCCTTGCCCTTCATGGACCAAATGTTGGAGGATCTTGCGGGAAACGATTTCTATTGCTTTTTAGATGGTTTTTCCGGTTACTTCCAAATCCCCATCGATCCTTGTGATCAAGAAAAAACTACGTTTACGTGTCCATATGGAACGTTTGCGTATCGTAGAATGCCATTCAGACTTTGCAATGCACCGGGAACCTTTCAAAGGTGCATGATGGCTATTTTTCATGATATGATCGAGAAGACGATGGAAGTCTTCATGGATGACTTTTCCGTGTTTGGTAGTTTGTTCACTTCGTGTTTGTCGAATCTCAAGAGAATGTTGAAGCGTTGTGAGGAAACCAACCTTGTGCTTAATTGGGAAAAATGTCATTTTATGGTTAAAAGTGGAATCGTCTTAGGGCATAAGGTTTCGAAAGCGGGGATTGAGGTAGATCAAGCTAAGGTAGACGTCATCGCCAAATTACCTCATCCCGAAACCGTTAAGGGAGTTAGGAGTTTCCTAGGCCACGCGGGCTTTTATCGTCGATTCATAAAGGATTTTTCAAAGGTTTCTCGACCTATTACACATCTCCTCGAAAAAGATGCACCTTTTGTCTTTAACGAAGATTGTGTACGAGCCTTTGAAATCCTTAAGAGGAAACTTACCGAAGCTCCCATTCGTGTTGCTCCCAATTGGAACCTCCCCTTTGAGCTCATGTGTGATGCTAGTGACTACGCTATTGGGGCCGTATTGGGGCAACGTCATGAAAAATACTTCTTGCCTATTCACTATGCAAGCAAGACGATGACCGAGGCTCAACTAAAATATACTACAACGGAGAAGGAATTTCTTACCGTGGTGTATGCATTTGAGAAATTCCGACCTTATCTCCTCTTGACTAAATGCATAGTGTATACGGATCATTCGGCTATCAAGTATCTTATGGCTAAACAAGATGCAAAGCCGATATTACTTCGTTAGATTCTCCTCCTACAAACAAAATCCTTGACAAAAAAGGAGCCGAGAATCTAGCGGCCAATCATCTTTCTCGTTTGGAAGATCCTCACCAAAGTGTTTACGAGCCAAAGGAAATCACCGAAACATTTCCTCTCGAGACACTTGGTGTAGTGATTTCTAAGCTTGATTCATCTACCCCATGGTTTGCGGACATGGCAAATTACCATGCGGGTAACTTCATCATTAAGGGTATGACGACACAAGAAAAACGAAAATTCTTTCGTGACGTCAAGTTCTATTTTTGGAACGACCCTTACTTGTTTCGAACTTGTGCGAATCAAATTATTCGACGTTGTGTATTTGGCATCGAAGCTTCTAACATCCTTAGAGCTTGTCACGAGGGACCCACGGGTGGTCACCACGGTGCTAATCTCACGGCTAAGAAGGTCTTTGATGCTGGTTTCTTTTGGCCTACTATTTACCGGGATGCACATACACTTGTGAAGTCGTGTGACTCATGCCAACGACAAGGAAAAGCCTCACAAAACGATGAAATGCCACAAAATATCATCCAAGTGTGTGAGATCTTTGACGTTTAGGGAATTGACTTTATGGGTCCGTTCCCATCATCTCGTGGTAATAAGTACATCCTTGTCGCCGTTGACTACCTATCTAAGTGGTTGGAAGCTAAGGCTTTGCCCACCAACGATGCTCGTGTGGTAGTCAAGTTTTTGAAAAGCTTGTTTTCTCGGTTTGGAACCCCTCGTGCGATCATAAGCGATCGTGGAACCCATTTTTGTAACGACCAATTCGAAAGGGTCCTAAGGAAATATGGGGTTACACAACGACTTTCTACGGCTTATCAGCTACAAACGAGTGGGCAAGTTGAGGTTTCAAACCGAGCGTTGAAAAGGATCTTGGAGAGATCTATTGGGGAGAACCGACAATCTTGGTCGGATAAGTTGGACGATGTTTTATGGGCCTTTCGGACCGCTCATAAGACGCCCGTCGGGTGCACTCCTTATAAGCTTGTGTATGGGAAGAATTGTCACTTGCCAATTGAACTTGAACACAAAGCTTATTGAGCCCTTAAGCATTGTAATGATGATATGGAGACCGCGGGAAAACACCGGAAAATGCAATTGATGAATTGGATGAATTGAGAGACATTGCTTATGAAAATTCATTGATTTATAAAGAAAAAACTAAAAAGTTTCATGACTTAAAAATTAAAAACCGGGTTTTTAACACTGGAGATCAAGTGTTGCTTTTTAACTCTCGTTTGAAAATATTTTCTGGCAAGTTGAAATCCTGTTGGTCCGGTCCATTCACCGTGACTCAATTTTTTCCTTATGGGACCATCGAGCTAGCTCAAAATGATGGCCCCAATTTCAAGGTGAATGGACATAGGTTGAACCACTACTTTGGCGGGAAAGTTTCATCCTTGAACTACCTCGACCAGATCACCTTCCCCAATGATAATTATTATTGAGGGGATCGAGTCTAGCTCATGACTCGGTAATCAGAAACTAGGTGCCTCGTGGGGGAGTCCCATGCTTATCCTATGTACATATTATCTCTTTCTAATGTAGTAACGTGTGGGGATTTGTGCCCCTCCAACCTTTGTTTCGTGGTTGTTTGTGAATTGTGGTTTTTAGATGATCATGATCTTCAATATTGGAGCCTCTCGTGTTCGTTTTATGGGAGCACTCGATCGTTTGCTTTGAAGACTTTCTCAATATCCATGATATATCCTTTTATGTTCTAACCTTAGGTTTATAGCACACTTCATAAACGGGTTTAAATTTAATGGTTACACCCTTTCCATGCTAGATTAAGCATTCGACTACGTCTCTAGTATGGGGGTTTTCCAACCCTTAGACTTGAAACATTAAGGACAATGTTTAACGTTAGTATGGGGGGTGAATAAATACTTGCCTTGCCAAACCTTCACGCTTTCCAAAGTTTATCTTTTTGTTTATTGTTTCAATGCAAAATAAGGCTAAAAATGGCAAAATTTTAAAATTTTCTTATGTTTTATAAGTAATTGAAGACACGAATGTAGGTTTTCCGATGGCGAGAATAAGAGTAATTTTTGACTCGACCGTGCGTGTTGAGCACTTAGCTTCGATTCCTTAACTTTATATTAGGCTAAGTCTCTTAAATAAGGACGAGAAATGATAGAGTTAATTATAAGTTACTATGCTAAACGTAGAGTACTCGTATTCTTTCAAAAACTCATGTGTTCTCGTTGTTTGCTTATTCTCCCTTCGCTTGTAAATATTTTTTGCTTAATAAATATTGACTTAGCGGTTTAGTCTTGATTGTTGGTTTCTAGTCTTTTCTAGTAGCTTCCATGTAATTAAATTGGGAAGACATTAAGGTATCGCCAGCGTCACGGTTTTGAAGTATTGGCAACCCGAATAATCGAAAGCTTCACTCAATAATAAGATTTCAAGTGCTCACCTAAATCAAGCAAACAATTTGAAGCTCACAAGGCCGAAAAATCTATGCAAAATTGAAAGTGAATCAAGCCTTAATCTTTGAAGCTTTAAAGATCCAAAATTAGCTTTTAGCGTGAGGATATACGTCTTTGGCCATAATAAACACCTCATGGCGAGGTTAAATAAAAGTCAAAGCAAGACCGAAGTCATAATAAAAGCTTCATGGCGAAGTTGAATAAAAGATGGAGGTAAACCTATGATAATAAGGCCCTTCCGTTAGGGGCGTATAAAAGTCTTGGTAATAAGTCTCATGTTCAAAACCGTTTTAAAACCGTGTTTATCGATCCTTCTTGTTGACTTAATTTTTTGACATCGTTGTCTATTATTAGGGGCTATTAATTTGATGGTCTTGGTTACACCGTTAGGACTCTATTTTTAGACCTAAATCTCTGTCAAACAATGTATCCTCGTGAAACATTCAAGACAAAATAAAATATAAGAGATACAACTTAGGAAAATGGGAGGGTAAGTACGTGATTAGGGCATATGAGTAGTGTTAGCATTACTAACTTATAATGACAATGATCTCGTTGCACGCTTAGCATGGAATTGGGGTGAAAATCAAGGACGACGAAATTATTTCTAACGAAGCATTCACGTGTTCTTATTCTATTAACCTAAACGTCCCATTTTGCAATGAAAATCATACATTATGTCTAAAACACAAGTAGTAGCAATAGTAGTAGTGTAGCTAGTTTATCATTCAATAAAAGTGAATAAAAATGAATTTTGGAGATGCTATGATACTTTATTCTAGCATTGCGTGAGGGCACGACAATGGTTTAGTATGGGGGAGTGATGAGACTGCTTTTATACATAGTCTCATCATCCAAAACGGGCTTTAAATGCATTAAATATCATCAAAAATGCCAAATATATGCTTGTATTTGTTACTTGTGTATTTTAGGTACGGATATTGAGAAAATGACAAAAGATCACAAGAAATAAGCAAAAACGAACACGGGACACGAAGCCACACAATGAACCAATCCCTAGTGTTGATTTTCCAAGAATAACCCTTGAAGAATTGACACTTAAAACCCTTGTTTATTCATAATTACAAGTTTGGTCCTTAAAGTTTGTCAAATTTACAAAAAGGGCCCTCCACTTTAAAGAATTGGCAAGAATGGTCCCTCAACAATCAAGACTTGTCAATTTCAGTCCTCCAAGAAGTCAACAATACAAGTCAAGACCATAATCCTTGAAGAAAATACCAAAACAGCCCTTCAAGAATCATCAAATGACAAGAAATACCCCTAAAAATACTTTGGAAAAGTATTTGGGGCTAAAGTGTGAAAAAAGAAACTTCACATATAAAGGAATCTGGATTTTGGCTTATTAAACTTCAAGTGAAAAGAGAAGGAAAGATTGAGGGCTAAAACTGGCAGACAATGAAAGAAACCTAGACCAACCATACCCCTACACATGTCCCACTACCCCCCTCATCCAATCAGAACTCCCCATTCCTCCACCTCACATCCCCCTCAGTTTTATTAAACTAATCTTAACTGATTAGTTTAATTTAGCGCCTAACATAAACATTTAAACCTAAAATAGATCAAACTTAACCACTATTCATTCAAGAACAAAATTGGGCATTTGTTAATTACTAAGAATTAAACACTAATCTCTTCCAGAATAGTGATTAAGGGTCTTATTCTCATAACCTAACTTTAAAAACCCATGCCACATCACCCCATTGTCACATGTGAAACCCTTGTCCCACCTTTTGAAGAAGATGCCAAAAACCCTACCAGCCATCTAACGTCCAATATCCTAGCTTCAAACTTAAGCTTATTTTGAGCCTTTGATGCAATTCCAACAACTCACACCTCACACAAATAACCAAAGAAGTTCACATGTTCAAGCAGATTTTTAAACCTTCAAGGGCAAAATTGGGACTTTAAGCATTAGGGTTTTACGTTTTTTCTTGCATTTCTAGAACATTTGTAGCCTATAAAAGGCATAAGACCTGCTTCATAGCAGCTTGCTCTTGGATTTTCCATTGTTCACTTTTCTGTAAATCCTACTTTCAATTTATGAAATAGAGTTTGAATTTGTGAAGAAAAACCAAGTGCCAATCTTATTATCTGCTTATTATTGTTTCATGTTTGTGTTTGTGAAGTACTAAAACCTGTTTTCAAAGATTGTGCAAGAAATTGCATATTTTCCAAAAATCTTGATATGTTGCTAAGTCTTTGGTACACCTTTGGAATTTTTGGGTTATAAGTTGATCATAGGACCCTGATAAAGTGTTATCAAGGTGTTGTGAAGCTTGTGGCTTGGGGATAATCAAAGAGTGGGTACAAAGGTTTCATTAATCAAGCTTTGTCACTTTTCTGATTTTGATATTTTTGCTTCTAACCTTGTTGAATCTTAGCAGCATGTTTGTGGAAGCTTGTGCCTTGTTTTGCTAGGCACATTAGCTCAAAAATTCGTGAGTGTGGATGTACATTCATGAGGTTTGAGTTCTTGAACCCAAAAATCTAAAAAAACTTGATTTTTATGATTTTGTGTTCTGCTAGTGTTCTTGTTGTTTTATGGCTTAATCTTGCTTGATACTGCAAAATATATCTGTTATTGTGTTTGATTGGGCTTGGGTTGTAACACCCCACTTTGATAAGTGGACCGTTACGCGTAATTATGGCGTGTCATCAAAGCATGCAAGGTAACATGTAGTAAAACATATATGACCATAGGGAAAACCGGAATCAAACATCGGTTCCCAAACATAAGCCCAAAACATAAATAAAGTAAATGAAACGAACAAAGACTACACAAGCATAAATATATGAAGACAAAAGGAAAATAAGTCTATGGCAGCTTCCATCCTATGCACGTCCTCCAAATGCTCGAGTCTGTCCTTGGGTACCTACCGTTTTGGGACATGGAAAGGAAAGTAACGGCTGAGCAAAACGCTCAGTGCACGGATATGGACATAGTATGAATGACTGAAACATAATAAAGACTTAATAGCAACAGAAATGTACAAGTCCGGGAAAACCTGGAACATGTTCATAAAACTGGTTTTATAGTTTAAAAAGCCTTATGTTTATCTTATGAAAACTGTCTAACATGTTAACCATTAGCCAATATAGGTCATGAAATATCAACGTGCATGAATACTTGGGGGTGACCTCGTCATGCAAATTAGAGGGGTCGCCTCTAATTTAATATACTGGTTTGGGTAGGAGGGATCAGCTCCTTGTGAAGGATGCAAGGCACACACCACATTCACCTGAATAATCTACTGAAAACCTATAAACTAGGATGCACCCATACGCCCCACCTGATAATAATATGGCCAAAAGCTGAAGGGACGCCACGAGCTATCACTCCGTCGTGGTGGAGTCATAACACTGGTGCCTCAAGTGTTATGGTTATGGTACCTCCATAACTAGGTGAAACTGGTCATGCATGTATATGGCTTTAGGTATCTAATTAAACATAAGCAATTCAAAAACATATAAAACATATACTGGGGAAAACAGTTGGCTGCATACGGGAAATCCTAATAAGGAAGAATGCCCATACTGAAAGGACGGAGAATCCGTACCTTAAGTCCAGTGAACGAAGAAGACGTACGGAAGAGAGTCCTACTTCGATCTCACTAATGCTACATAAATAGTATACGTGTATAAGTATTCTGATTACTGAGTACGTGACTGGTTTTATATCATGTCTTAGCTTGTTTTATATGTTCATGTCTTGTTTTACTGATTTTAGCTTTCTACAGCTTTTATCATGTATTCTGTCTATTCTGATTAAATATTACTTGTATTTCTTGTATTATTATACTTGTGTGTAATAATAAGTAACTTTCTAAAAATAGCAGGTTTCCTAAAATATAAAGTTTCCAAAAATAGAAAGTTTCCAAAAATAGAAGATTTCCAAAAATAGATTTACTACTTAAAATAGATAAGTTCCTAAAAATAGAAAGTTTCCATAAAGAGATTAGCTGCTTAAAATAAATAAGTTTCTAAAAATAGAAAGTTCCCATAATTAGAAATAAGTTGGATATTAAGCTAGTAAGATAAGCTTAAGTTTCACTGATTAATATTCTAAGTCATGTGATTAAATAGTATAGTTTATTAATTAATACATGTAAATTAAATAAACTATATGTTATATGATTTAATTAAATATAAGCATGATTTAATTAATTAAAGTGTATAAAATACTTAGATTAAAACATGTATTAATATTGTATTAATATAACCTAAGTCATGGTTATTAATTAATTATATTTCATGTTTAATAATTAATTAATACTATAGTGTAAAATAAATAATTAAATACTTATGTTAAAATCATGTATTATTAATAATAATAATACACCTAAGTCCATGTTTTAATTAAATTAATTATATATCATGCCAAATTAATTTAATTAACTTGTAAAATTATATACTTGTAAAATTAAATAACTTGTAAAAATAATCATGGATCGAACCGTGTGTTATTAATTTATTAAAGCGTGTCGTGAACCGAGCCCGTGAAAACCGTGAACCAAACACCCCTAAAAACAGTGGCAAACCGGCGGGAACCGGTTGCCCCTGTTTGTGTAAAGATGCCACCGGCTGAAGCCGGTGGTTCCTTTCTCTCGGCTAGCAGCTGACCACCAGGTTCCCACCGGCAGTAGCCGGTGGTTCCCCTGCCTACCTACGGTTCCCCCTGCTTTCCTAAAATAGCCACCGGCTTAGCCGGTGGTTAGGGCTGTGGCTGCCGCGACCTAAACGAACCACAAGGACACCCCCGACGTGAGTCGGGGTGCCTTGTACCTGCTTCCGACCGGACCTAAACCACACCGAGACTTATGTCTCGTGTGGTGGTGCGAACCAAACGCCGCCGAGAGTCTTAGGAATCTCGGTTTGTGTGGCGGCCGAAACAACAAAACCAAACAAACCCTTAATTAATCTACCCATGATCCCCTGACATGTTTTTATCATGTTTATTTAATCACTTGTTCATGTTTATGCTTAATTCAATAAAAGAAGAAAACCAAAAGGTTTATGGATTTACCAAAACACATGGAATGAATAAATCTTGATCTCACGAACACACTCCTAATCAATAATTAAAAATCAAAGCCCCGTCCTCCTTTTGGCTTGATGCCAACGGCTAAACAAGAACATATCGTTCTCTTTTTGGCTGCTGCTTGCGGCTTAACCAGAACGTCCCGTTCTCCTTTTGGGTGCTGCTGGCGGCATAACCAGAACCGGCGGCCACCATTGGTTTGCTAGGGTTTTTGCCTTTTTTCTTAATTTTCTTGGAAAAACTTGTGAATGAATATTTGTTTCCCTTTTTGTTTATTTTATAAAAATCAAATGGGATTGGCCTGTTTCTCTTTTGATGCTGCGGCTAGTAGGGCCCACCAAGGGAACCCGAAGCCTTTCTTGTGTCTATTTTATTACATGTTCGTGTGTTCGTGTTTACATATTTTGATATTACTAAATATTCGTGTTATAATAAATACTTGTACGTAACGACAATAATCGTATTAATAATATACGTAAATACATAATTATATGTTCGTGATTCTTACGTTCATGATTTCATGTTCGTGATTATAATTATTGTTGATAATAACTATCGTGTTTTAATACGTACATAATAATTATCGTGTAATAACACGTACGTAATTCTTGTAATTCATCTTCGTGAAACGTAACGTGCTATAAAAGAAAAGTTTTAATCATGTACGTACGATTACTAGTGTACTGTTCATGGTAAAAGTATGCGGGTTTTACAACTCTTCACCCCTAAAAAGAATAATTCGTCCCCGAATTATAGATAAAATAAACTAAAAGAGGAACATACCCGAATCCAACTGAGAGGGTATGTAAGATAAAAGGGACATGAAGGTGACATGGTAGAAGGAACGTGAAACGTGACATATCTTGAAAGGACATGGAACATGACGTGACTGAAAGGACATATCTAATTGATAAGAGAAATATTGGTCTTCCCGCTTGGAACGGTTCCTTCACAAGATCTTGACACAAATGATAAATCTTAGTCCTCCTGACCTTGACTTGAACATACTTAAATGTACATGGTTACCAACGTAAGATAGATCCCCTGAATTTAATCGAGGGAATAAGAATTAACGTGCAAGGGTAACTGAAACGTTATAAAGCGAAAATAATCTAACCTAATTGATAATTAGCAACGATGCGCGAGACATATTAAAACGTAGTACGTGAAAAATTTTGAACGTGATACGTGAAATATTTTGAACGTGATACGTGGAGACATGGTGAGTGTAGTATGAGCAAACATATCATGATCAATGATACGTGTAACATACCCTGAATGTGATATGAGGAACGTGGAATAAACATGACATGTGAAACATATCATGAACATGGAATACGGCGGTGGTAACGCCAAACGCTATAAGGTGATACGTGGAATGTGACGTGAAACGTCTGTCTGAGAATAGAGAGTTATACTAAACTTGTGTCTGGTCTCTCAAGTTCTTGCAAAACTTCCCAGAACGAAAATGATCGTAAAATCTTAAGCCAGGATACGATCATGAACGTGAATAGTGTCATGTACGTGAGCGTGAAAGCAAGTCGTGAAATTAGAACAAGGACGTGAACGCAATTAAGGAGCACAATGTGAACCTTTGTCTATCCCGATAACTGAGGGATTACCAAGTGATCGGATGCGCATTGGCTAGAACATGTCTGATCTATCTGTTGGTTCTTGAAATCCTTGCGGATGTAAGGATTATGCAGACTTGATCAAACTGTTGGCAATAATCAAGATAGCATCTTGCTTCTTCTGAGTTTGCGTTAATCTGGTGACCAAAATCCATGGGGATCTTGTCCCATTTATGTTCACAATTTCTGCTGGTGGAGAAACATCTTAGTATGTTGGTGTTCTATCTTAGCATGTTGGTATGTCAGGTACTTAGATATGAACGTAACTTATCTTGCTTCGTAGAAACTTGATACATAGAAATTTGCGGAACTATAAGTGTCCGAAATAAGACTTTTCTTAGCGTAGGATTTTCTAGAACACCTAATATAGTGTAGGGTTATCTCCTTTAAGCATAAGATGAGTCATGGTAAGATTAACCGTGTGAATCCATGAAATTTAGCGTGTCACTGTAATCAGCCAGAATATATACTGAAAAATTTTAGGGTGAATTTTTTTTTCTCGTTGTAGAATTTGCAACATAGTGCAAAATGAGCTTCCTGCTCTTCTCTAGACATAAAGATGATCAGGTTGCCTTGATGAAAACACTGATGAATTTTTTTACGAGTTCATGGAAACTCCATTTATTAAGTCCATAATGCTGCTGGGGCATTTACGAGACTAATACATAATCATGAATCTAGCTGACTAAGTTGTGTACGAATAGCAGTCATAGAAATGTCCTGCTCTTTCACTCGTCACTGTTGGTAGCATGATCATGAATCCGATCTTGGAAAAATGCTTAACACCATACGGTTGATTGGACATGTCGTCAATACGTGGAGGAGAATAACGGTTATGAATGGTGATTTGTTTAAATCGACGGTAGCTGACACATAATCTCATTGTACCGTTCTTCTCCTTGAAGGTTCTTTTGGAATGTATGGGAAGATTTTGGAATAATCAACTGGCTATGCGTAAAAGGACTTCAGTAGTCGTGTCTTACTGACAGCTAGAAAATTTTAGCGACCATGGCTAACAACGCACATGCTTGTAAGCATAGATAATTTGTACAGATTTTCCTGATGGAAAATCAAGTTGAATGTATTCAGGAGCCTAAACATTAATGTACATAATTATGAATCGTAGCATGGTGTGCTGTTCGTAGTCCATAATTAAGATAAAATTCAACTCGCATCTGTCCGAGGTAATGCGTTAGCAGCTTGGATCTTATCATTAGGCTGAAGGAAAACCTTCATATACTTGGGGAATACGAATGACGTCCTTCATGGTCATGAATATATGAAATATGGTGAAAGAAATGAAAGTTTCATCGAGCGAACGTGACTGACCTTACCAATACACCGGTGATGGTACTGAAATTCTTGTTGTCTGATTAATACATGGCACAACAAAATGGATATACCCTTTGGAGGGTACCTTGAATTTCTTAGAGATGTTCCATAATTGGACGTGAGTCATGTGTCTTGACTCGTGTCTTGGGAAATGTAAGCATGATATGTGTCTCGACTGGTGTCTTGACATGTGTCTTCAGAAAGTATACGTGAGACATGTGTCTTGACTGATGTGAAACAAATAGAACTACAAGTATTAGGTTATTATGCCAGAATCGGCGAATCGGTTGGACTATCGATCCTTTGTATTTCTGATCACATCCGCGGCTGGAGCTTCGGTTGCGATTGCTAGGATAGTTGCTGTCGTAGTAGTGGTTACTATAGTCTTGTCTGTCAGTTCCATGATGGTCATTCTCATGACTGTGATTCATGTAACTATTCAGTTGAGTGGCTGGCTGATACCGGTTTGCAGTCATATGACTGAAACGACAGCTGAATGACGTGTGTCATGTAACTAAGAACTAGGGACAATAATTGATGGAAATCGTCTGATGGTAGAGCATATTCTCGTCCAATTGCTTTGCTCTAACGCCTTTGTCTTCGTCTTGTAGGATCTCCAGGTTGTGAACAGCATCCGCATCTCGTAGCGTCTCCAAACATCAGCAGCATCAACCTTTAGTAACATCTCCAAGTTATGAGCGGCATCAGCAATCTTGTAGAATATCAGCAATTGAAAATACGCCTGAGATGATTCAGAATTGACTATCGAATACTCGTGAAGTATTGCAAATGAAATACACATGGATTAAGGTATGTGTAATACACATGGAATACGGTACCTGGAGCACACATGGAATGCACAAGAAATGATCGGTATGGGGTCGATCATTTGTCATGATTTTAAAGGAACTATAACCGGTTAAATGGTTAGAAAAACCATCATGATAACCTGGCAATGCCAGTATATACCTCATTCTAGTTGCATGGAGAACTGCTACCGTGTGGTTAAACGAATTCCAACGATGATTTTCCTGAAAGCATGATTAATGAAACCAACCATGACTATCATGAAAGCAGGATTTAAATGAATTCCAACAGTGTCTTGCATGAAATCATAAGCAACAAAAGAGACGTAAGACGTAATCAACATGAAGACGAAATCATCATGAATAAACATGAAACAACTTAACATGAAGGAGTATATAACATAATCAGCATGAAACTGAAGTTAACCATGATAGTATGAAAGCATACTTGACATAAAAGACATCGTAACTTATGAGGGGACATGAAAAAAAATTTATGCCAATAAATCATGAGAAAAAAAAATTTATGCATGAAAACAGTGCATGAATGCATGATGCAGTTTATAAAACCTTATATGCGCGTGGGGACACCTATGGGTCGGTCCCAAAACAAAAGACATGGCGAGGGGACGCCTATGGGTCGGTCCCAAAGTTAAAAGTTTTGATAAAATCACATGCGACTAAATAAGGCCAGTCCTGTACCAACGATTACTTAGTCAAAATTCCTGCAACAATGATACATGAAACATAAATAAGTAAAAATCATCCGTCCAAAACTTATCAGAAAAAAAAATATTATGTGACTAACTATGAACTATTGGGGTTTAGTCCACATAGTCACAGTTCACGAAGAACATCATGCATGAAACAACGACACATAACTAAATATGAATGACGGTTGTCCATCCATATTAGTAAAATCATATCGATGAGAACATCAAGGTGCTGAAAACATCATGGTTAAAACAACAATGCGCTGAACACATCAATACGTGGAATAACAAACGTTGGCTTAGGAAGCTCTTGGTGACTACCCACTAGTCACAGTTCAAGTTTTAGAGCCTACAGGTCGAAACCAGGCTCTGATACCATAATTGTAACACCCCACTTTGATAAGTGGACCGTTACGCGTAATTATGGCGTGTCATCAAAGCATGCAAGGTAATATGTAGTAAAACATACATGAACATAGGGAAAACCGGAATCAAACATCGGTTCCCAAACATAAGCCCAAAACATAAATAAAGTAAATGAAATGAACAAAGACTACATAAGCATAAATATATGAAGGCAAAAGGAAAAGAAGTCTATGGCAGCTTCCATCCTATGTACGTCCTCCAAATGCTCGAGTCTGTCCTTGGGTACCTGCCGTTTTGGGTCATGGAAAGGAAAGTAACGGCTGAGCAAAACGCTCAGTGCACGGATATAGACATAGTATGAATGACTGAAACATAATAAAGACTTAATAGCAGCGGAAATGTATAAGTCCTGGAAAACCTGGAACATGTTCATAAAACTGGTTTTATAGTTTGAAAAGCCTTATGTTTATCTTATGAAAACAGTTTAACATGTTAACCATTAGCCAATATAGGTCATGAAATATAAACGTGCATGAATACTTGGAGGGGTGACCTCGTCTTGCAAATTAGAGGGGCTGCCTCTAATTTAATATACTAGTTTGGGTAGGAGGGATCAGCTCCTTGTGAAGGATGCAAGGCACACACCACATTCACCTGAATAATCTGCTGAAAACATGTAAACTAGGATTCACCCATACGCCCCACCTGATAATAATAATATGGCCAAAAGCTGAAGGGACGCCACGAGCTATCACTCCGTCGTGGTGGAGTCATAAAACTAGTGCCTCCAGTGTTATGGTTATGGTACCTCCATAACTAGGTGAAACTGGTCATGCATGTATATGGCTTTAGGTATCTAATTAAACATAAGCAATTTAAAAACATATAAAACATATACTGGGGAAAACAGTCGGCTGCATACGGGAAATCCTAATAAGGAAGAATGTCCATACTGAAAGGACGGAGAATCCATACCTTAAGTCCAGTGAACGAGGAAGATGAACGGAAAAGAGTCCTACTTCGATCTCACTAATGCTACATAAATAGTATACATGTATAAGTATTCTGATTACTGAGTACGTGACTAGTTTTATATCATGTCTTAGCTTGTTTATAAGTTCATGTCTTGTTTTACTGATTTTAGCTTTCTATTGCATTTATCATGTATTCTGTCTATTCTGATTAAGTATTACTTGTATTTCTTGTATTATTATACTTGTATGTAATAATAAGTAACTTTTTAAAAATAACATGTTTCCTAAAATAGAAAGTTTCCAAAAATAGAAAATTTCCAAAAATAGATTTACTGCTTAAAATAGATAAGTTTCTAAAAATAGAAAGTTTCCATAAATAGATTAGCTGCTTAAAATAAATAAGTTTCTAAAAATAGAAAGTTCCCATAATTAGAAATAAGCTAGATTATTAAGCTAATAAGATAAGCTTAAGTTTTACTAATTAATATTCTAAGTCATGTGATTAAATAGTATAGTTTATTAATTAATACATATAAATTAAATAAACTATATGTTATATGATTTAATTAAATATAAGCATGATTTAATTAAATTAAAGTGTATAAAATACTTAGGTTAAACCATGTATTAATATTGTATTAATATAACCTAAGTCATGGTTATTAATTAATTATATTTCATGTTTAATAATTAATTAATACTATAGTATAAAATAAATAATTAAATACTTAGGTTAAAATCATGTAATACTAATAATAATAATAAACCTAAGTCCATGTTTTAATTAAATTAATTATATATCATGCCAAATTAATTTAATTAACTTGTAAAATTATATACTTGTAAAATTAAATAACTTGTAAAAATAATCATGGATCGAACCATGTGTTATTAGTTTATTAAAACGTGTCGTGAACCAAACCCGTGAAAACCGTGAACCAAACACCCCTAAAAACAGTGGCAAACCGGCGTGAACCGGTTGCCCCGGTTTGTGTAAAGATGCCACCGGCTGAAGCCGGTGGTTCCTTTCTCTCGGCTAGCCGCTGACCACCAGGTTCCCACCGGCAATAGCCGGTGGTTCCCCCTGCTTTCCTAAAATAGCCATTGGCTTAGCCGGTGGTTGGGGCTGTGGCTGCCGCGACCTAAACGAACCACAAGGACACCCCCGACGTGAGTCGGGGTGCCTTGTTCCTGCTGCCGACCGGACCTAAACCACACCAAGACTTATGTCTCGTGTGGTGGTGCGAACCAAACACCGCCGAGATTCTTAGGACTCTCGGTTTGTGTGGCGGCCGAAACAACAAAACCAAACAAACCCTTAATTAATTTACCCATGATCCCGTGACATGTTTTTATCATGTTTATTTAATCACTTGTTCATGTTTATGCTTAATTCAATAAAAGAAGAAAACAAAAGGGTTTATGGATTTACCAAAACACGTAGAATGAATAAATCTTGATCTCACGAACACACTCCTAATCAGTAATTAAAAATCAAAGCCCCGTCCTCCTTTTGGCTTGCTGCCGGCGGCTAAACAAGAACATCCCGTTCTCTTTTGGCTGCTGCTGGCGGCTTAACCAGAACGTCCCGTTCTCCTTTTGGGTGCTGCTGGCGGCATAACCAGAACCGGCGACCATCATTGGTTTGCTAGGGTTTTCGCCTTTTTTCTTAATTTTCTTGGAAAAACTTGTGAATGAATATTTGTTTCCCTTTTTGTTTATTTCATAAAAATCAAATGGGCTTGGCCCGTTTCTCTTTTGATGCCGCGGCTAGTAGGGCCCACCAGGGAAACCCGAAGCCTTTCTCGTGTCTGTTTTATTACATGTTCGTGTGTTCGTTTTTACGTGTTTTGATATTACTAAATATTCGTGTTATAATAAATACTTGTACGTAACGAAAATAATCGTATTAATAATATACGTAAATACATAATTATATGTTCGTGATTCTTACGTTCATGATTTCATGTTCGTGATTATAATTATTGTTGATAATAACTATCGTGTTTTAATACGTACATAATAATTACCGTGTAATAACACGTACGTAATTCTTGTAATTAGTATTCGTGAAACGTAACGTGCTATAAAAGGAAAGTTTTAATCATGTACGTACGATTATTAGTGTACTGCTCATGGTAAAAGCATGCGGGTTTTACATGGGTAACACTAAATCACACTTATACTTGTTTAAATTTGGATTTGAAAAAGATAAAGGGTGTTTGGGTTAACCTGTTTAAGTGCATAACTTGTTATTGTGTTATTGGAAGGTGTTGTTTGTTGTTTGTACCTGCTAAACACTTGGTTGTATGCTAATATCTGCAAGTTTTCAGACTTAAAACATCAAATTAAAGATTGTGTTATATCTCACTTGATTTTGCTATTTTTGACCTAAGATTTTGGAAACACCTAGAGTGTATGCATGTTTAGGGCTAAAAAGTGTTAAATCAAAGTTTATGTAACCTGTTAACAAGATTTGAGTGTTTGAAATTGGACTTGTGGTCAAGTATATCAGCTAAGTATCATTGATGTAATGTTTTTACACACCTTTAGGAAAAGGAGGTAAAATAGTGGTAAGCGTTAAGCGTCGGTTTAGGAAAACCAAGCACTTATGACCCAATGAGTGGGAATCGTTCTCTCGAGGAGGCACGTGTGTTGCGTAATTGAATTGATTGATTATGTTTTTGATTATTAATGAGAAGAAAGGAAGAGAAAATGACGAAGACGAAAAAAATTAGAAAAATAAGGCAAAAATACTATTAGAAAGTTACGACGAAGAACGTAAAAAAACACAAAATTTAAAATTTAAACCTAAAAATTCCTAAAAATTACTAAAAACTCCCAAATAATATTCTAAGGGTTTACAAAAAATTCAAACTTGCCAAAACCTTTTAATTAATTTAATAATGACTTTTTAATGCTAATTAAAGCCCTAAAAATCACTTTTAAATATTAAAAAGCCCTAAACAAGATTTTATAGTTTGTAAACCTCAAAAATAACTTAATTAAACTAAAAACTATTTTTAAAAATTATTAAACCAAATTAAACTATTTTTAATTTCCTAAAACTATTAAAATGTATTAAATCTTAAATTAATTCTAAAAATTAATTGAAAAGCCTAAAAATTATTCTACAAATGGGAAAAGTCCTAATTAATGCTATAGAATCTAGGAAAAATGAAAAAGAAATTAAAATAAAACTTTTTATTTTATTGAATAAAATAATATTAAAATATTCTAAAAAATTAAAAGTCCTCAAATAAATTCTAAAAAATTCTCAAAAATCCTAAATATTCTAACTAAGAAGAAAATGTAAATTAAAGTTTCTAAAACCTCTTAATGAATTTTATATTAATTTTATAAGTTGCTAAAAAAACCTAAAATTAGATAAAATCAAAAATTAAAGTTTTTGAAAACTTTTTCACATGTAAACCTCAAAAATGTTAAATAAAACCTAAAAACTATTTTTCCTAAAAATAAAAACTATTTTTGGTATTTTTTAATGATTTAATAAAATACGTATATAAAATAAATTCTAAAAAATAATCTATTAATGGGAAAAATAAGAAAATAGGCTAGAAAAATCCCTAAGTCTAATATACCCCTAAGAAAAATAAAGGACACCAAAAATAATAAGCCAATAAGCTGAAATAAGCTGAAAACCCACGGCTTATTTTAAAAAGGTAAAACAAGAAAGTGGTTAAGTATAATACAAAACCACACCCTAGTAGTCAAAGACCCTAGGGCGCAGTGGTGAGTGTGGTGTGGTGTGAACGTGGTGACCAGGGTTCGAATCTTGAAACCCCCCCTTTTTACTCCTTAGTTGCGCCGCAACCCTTGTCTTGCGCCGCAACTAGTGTTGCGAGAGTACCCTGATCTGTTGGTCCTTCAGTTGCGCCGCAACTAGGTAGGACTTGCGGCGCAGTTTGTATAACGGGAGCAACTTTGGTCAGCAGCTCTTTCAGTTGCGCCGCAGCTAGTAGGTCTTGCGGCGCAACTTTTATATTTTTTTTGCTTTTTAACTCTTTACAACCCAACACTTACACTTGTATAAGCTTAGAATCCAAAACCAATTCCTTTTTAATCAAGTTTGAACAATAATCAAAACCAAAAACGTGCCAGATTGCAAATGATGTACACAAGCTTTTGGACTTGTGTTTTGCTTTTGGATTCAGCCAAGATGAGCTTGGACTGTGGCTTATTTGGAGCTTATTATGGACAATGGGGGGCACCCTTGAGCTTGTTGAAGCTCAAGGAGTCACAAACTAGCAAAATAAAACACTTAGCACCAAGAAAAACTCAATCAAAAGCACACTCAGCCCTAGTAATGTTGCTGTAACAGAAAGCTTAGGACAGTGGGCTATTATGAGCTATCAAATGCAACCTAGTGAATTTTAGTCTCCAATATCTTGCATACTCAAACTTCAACTAGCAAATAAAACAAATCAATCCTAAAATCACCCTGCTACTACACTAATATCAAAGATCTAGGCTCACAAATTTCATGAAATATAGGCAGATTAGTATAGCATTTTTATCCCTTACCTTTTATCTTTAAAACTCACAGTTTAACTTCCAAACCTTTTCCAAATCAACACTCTAACTAACTACACCCTATAACAACCTATTTT
This sequence comes from Glebionis coronaria, assembly GCA_025667525.1. Lineage (NCBI taxonomy): Eukaryota > Viridiplantae > Streptophyta > Magnoliopsida > Asterales > Asteraceae > Glebionis > Glebionis coronaria. Next base: position 761,589 of record JANFOE010000424.1, read on the forward strand.
AATTACTCTAACACTTTCAAACACCAAAATCAAAACATCATGCCCTGCTAAAACGTATTGCCAAACACCTCTTAAAATTTTGAAAAACGATTTTTAACACACAAAACACTTGCAAACTTAACAAACTTGTTAACCAAACCTTCTAACATGCATAACAGCAGATAAAAACACAAATCCAACACTTTAAAACACACAGTAGCATGAAATCCAATAGAGCACATGAACAAGCACTTTTCTGAATATTTCCAAAGGTAAACTGATTTTACCTTAAGTCCTTACATCCAAGGACTTAGTGGTAGCACAACCACCTCCTTATGCACCCGGGTGCATGCAGATCAAAATCAATAACACTTTTAAAACCTGAAAAAAAAAAAAATCAAAGAAAAGCAAAACAAGAACAATATATATATAATATTCTGTTTTCTTTTTATATCTTCTTAAAACTTTTCAAACCTTCTCACAAACTCTTAAACACGTTTTAAATTATCTTAAAACTTCACAAATCAATGGACCTCTTCCACTTTCACTTCCAAGAACCTAGACTTATGAAAAATTAAGCAACTAAAAACCTTTTTGAAATTTCTTTAAAAATCAAACTCAACTTTCACAATTAATGGAACTCAGTTTAATTGCAACCCTAACACACAAACTTTTTATAAACAACTAAAAGGAATTACAATTTAATTCAAAATACCAAACTTTAATTTTTATAAAAAAGGGATTACAAAGGAATTGCAAAAACTGGAACAAAGGGCATATACAAACCATATGCTCCTTTTATACTACTCTAGAGATGATTCTAGAACTAGGATTAAAATATTACAAGCTGAAAACCCTAATGTATGGAAATCCGATTTTGCCCTTGAAGTCTTTGTCTTCATTCTTGGTCAAAAGTGATACATGTGATATGCCAGCTTGATTTTTGATCTTGGGACGTCAATTTAACCTTGGGGAGCAAGAAGTTGATCTAAGACGTTCAAATTGTCCCCTCCTAGGGTTTTGTGGAAAATGACTTGAGCAGGGGACCATGGGATAGTCACATGGGTTGAGTGGGGACATGGTTTATAAGTGGGTTTTGGTGACAAAGGTGTGTATTAGTGATCTGGAAGAGAAGGGACAAAACCCCTTTGATTTGAAGCTAATCATGCCTGGGGTTAATTAGGGTTTATGTGGGTGTTTAATGGGGGTTTAATCTGAAATGGGATTAAGGATTTTTAAAAATGTTGTTAAGTGGGAAAAAATGTTGACTTTGTTGACCAGTTTATTTAATAAACTGGTGGGTTGGGTTTGGGTTGTGGGTTTGGGCGGGTTTGGGGTAGGATATGGGTTGGTGGGTGGGTTGTGATGAGGTGGCAAAAGCTGAGTGGGTGGGTGAGTTTGGGCTTTTGGCAGATTGAGTCCCCAGGTTATCCTTTTTCTTCCACTTTGTAATAAAACCCCAACAGTGCTTGATTTAGCTTTATCAACTTTTGCCAAGTTGCTGAAAATGGCACAAAACTTTTATAAACTTAATCCAAGGGTATCTTTTGCATAATCTTCAAACTAGATGGACTGATCTTGTAATATCTTCAATAAATAAGGACCATATTTGTACAATTGATAAATGGAGGGTCAATTGTGACAAGTTCTTCAAAGATGAGGGGCCATTTTTGCCAATCTTCAATTCTTCAAGGGTCTTTTTGCAAATTTCCAAACTTGGGCCCGGTTCATTGTGCGACTTCATTTCCCGTGTTCGTTTTTGATTGATTCTTATGTTCTTTTGCCAATTCCTCAATATCCGTACCTAAAAATACACAAGGAACAAACACGAGCATATATTTGGCATGTTTTATGATATTTAATGCATTTAAAGTCCGTTTTCGATGATGAGATCATGTATAAAAGCCATCTCATCACTCCCCCATACTAAACCATTGCCGTGCCCTCACGCAATGCTAGAATAAAGTATCAAAGCATCTCCAAAATTTAATTTTATGACTTTATTGAAATGATAACTAGCTACACATTACAATTACTACTACTTGCGTTTTAGACATAATGTATGATTTTCATCGCAAAATGGGACGTTTAGGTTCATAGAATAAGAACACGTGAATGCTTCGTTAGAAATAATTTCATCGTCCTCGATTTTCACCCTAATTCCATGCCAAGCGTGTAACGAGATCATTGTCATTATAAGTTAGTAATGCTAACACTACTCATATGCCCTAATCACGTACTTATTCTCCCATTATTCCTAAGTTGTATCTCTTATATTTTATTTTGTCTTAATGATCACGAGGATACATTGTTGACTTATGCGATAATAGAGATTTAGGTCTAAAAATAGAGTCTTAACGGTGTAACTAAGACCATCAAATCAATAACCCCTCCTAATAGACAACGATGTCAAAAAATTAAGTTGAAAAGAAGAATCGATAAACACGGTTTTATAACGGTTTTGAACATGAGACTTATTACCAAGACTTTTATACGCCCCCTAACGGAAGGACCTTATTATCTTTGGTTTACCTCCATCTTTTATTCAACTTCGCCATGAAGCTTTTATTATGACTTCGGTCTTGCCTTGCCTTTTATTATCCGCCATCATCGGTGGTTTTATTAGCCAAAGACGTATATCCTCACGCTAAAGCGAATTTTGGATCTTTAAAGCTTCGAAGATTAAGGCTTGATTCACTTTCAATTTTGCATAGATTTTAGGCCTTGTGGGGCTTCAAATTGTTTGCTTGATTTAGGTGAGCACTTGAAATCTTATTATTGGGTGAAGCTTTCGATTATTAGGGTGCCAATACTTCAAAACCGTGACGCTGGCGATACTTTAATGTCTTCCCAATTTAATTACACGGAAGCTACTAGAAAAGACTAGAAACCCAACAATCAAAACTAAACCGCTAAATCAATATTTATTAAGCAAAAAAAATATTTACAAGCGAAGGGAGAATAAGCAAACAACGAGAACACATGAGTTTTTGAAAGAATACGAGTACTCTACGTTTAGCATAGTAACTTATAATTAACTCTATCATTTCTCGTCCTCATTTAAGAGACTTAGCCTAATGTGTAGTTAAGGAACCAAAGCTAAGTGCTCAACACGCACGGTCGAGTCAAAAATTACTCTTATTCTCGCCATCGGAAAATCTACATTCGTGTCTTCAAACACTTATGAAACATGAGAAAAAATTTTAAAATTTGGCCATTTTTAGCCTTATTTTGCAACAAAACGATAACAAAACGATAAATTTTGGAAAGCGTGAAGGTTTGGCAAGGCAAGTATCTATTCACCCCCCCATACTAAAGTTAAACATTGTCCTCAATGTTTCGAGTCTAGGGGTGCAAACACCCCTATACTAGAGACGTAGTCGAATGCCTAATCTAGCATGGAAAGGGTGTAACCAATAAGTAATAGCCGTTTATGAAGTGTGCTATAAACCTAAGGTTAGAACATAAAAGGATATATCATGATGGATATTGGGAAAGGCCTCCAAAGCAAACGATCGAGTGCTCCCATGAAACGAACACGAGAGGCTCCAATCGTGAAGATGATGATCTAAAAGACACAATGCACAAACAACCACGGAACAAAGGTTGGAAGGGCACAAATCCCCTCACATTAACTAATTAGAAAGCAATAATATGTACATGGATAAGCATGGGTCTCCCCCACGAGGCACCTTGTTTTTGATAACCGAGTCAAAAGCTCGACTCGAATCCCCATAAATGTGATCATTTAGGGATAATCATGGTTTGGTCAATTTTTGGTGGGGCTTACATGATAAACAAGGCCCAAAAGCACGTGGAGTACTTTAAAAATCCGATAAACATATACCGGGGTCAAAGATAGCGTCCTCGTTTTCGGATGAAAGACGAGACAACACAACTCCAACATAAATCCCAATGGGATAGAAGAAAATAGGAGAGAAGAAATAGAAGGGTGGGACAATGGGTAAGTCTCTAAAAACATGAGCTACTCGAGGTAGACTCGCACCAATCAAATGAAAAGATTTTCCATTTATTGCATCGGTGGAAGACCGAGATTTCCCTATAAAAGCAATTCCAGGATCAAATATCTCGTCCTCGGTGGAAAAAGGGGAGGGAACATAAGGGGCTTCCCCCACACTAGGTCCACACAAAGCATCGTCAAAAGGGGAAGACGAGCTTGTAGTACTCAAGACACGCGGTGATGACGGAGTTAGAAAAGTAGAAAAATCTTTCAAATTAGATTCAAAATCTTTTCCTTTTTCATCTTTAACACTCTCCTTGTGAAAACCCGATTTGATTATGTCAAAAATATTTGGTGTATCTAAAACAATATTAGTCACACTAAAAATTCTCACATTTTGAAAGCGTTTTGGTTTAGGTGGTGGCAAGTTTTCAAATCTTTTGTCAACAAAGAAAACCTCCCCATCGGGATCAACGTATTCATCATCCGAAGAATCACTCGAGATTGGAATTATCGGCTTAACACTCTTAACCTCCATCGGCGGAGGGGACGGAACTTCATTTTTATCAACTCCTAAAACTCTATTTGAAATCCTTTGACACATGTTTTTGATAGGATTGACATTGTACAAAGATGTGATCGAATAAACATGAGAAAGTGTGGAGTTTTGGGTTGCATTAATGACGAGTTCTTCCTCATTGAAACGAAGAGTGATTTTTCTTGCATGCACATCGATAAGTGCTCTCGAGGTATCCAAAAAAGATCGACCTAAAATTAACGGAACTTTAGGATCGATGGGAATATCAACAACTATGAAGTCCACGGGATAATAGAATTTCCCAACTTTCACAAAGACGTCCTCGGCAACTCCACAAGCTAGAATCGTAGAATGATCGGCCATTTCGATTGACATTCTCGAAGGAGTGAGATTTGGAAGATTGAGCGACTTAAAAATCTCGAGAGGCATCAAATTAATACTAGCACCAAGATCGGCCAAGGCGTAGCATTCTTCCATGTCTTGAATAGCACATGGGATTAAAAACTTTCCAGGATCACCGACTTTTTGAGGTATGCGGCTTAGAAAAACCGAAGAACAACTAGACGATTTTTGCAATTTCTCTTTGTTATTCAACATACTTTTGAAGTTCGCGGCAAATCGAGGCATCATGACTAAGGCGTCGGCAAAACTTATATTGAAATGCAAGTCACGAAACATTTTCATAAAAAGCTCAAATTGATAATTATTTCGTTCTTGTGCCTTTTCCTTGTCTCGTCTTGATGGGTAGGGTAAAGGTGGTGTGGGTTGGGGCAAATTAGGCATAGGCATCGGCCTTGGAATCTCGGGTTCCATAATGGGTATTGGTTCAACCGTAGGTGTGGTTTGAGCGGTACTTCGTGGGCTTGAGATGTGCTCCTTTTCAACCACGACCTCGGGTTCTTTCTCTTTTTCCTTCTCCATAGAAGTACTTGGACGAGAAATGGGTTCTTTGAAAGTTTTACCACTACGAGTGGCAATAACCTTCAATTCTCCTTTCGGGTTTACGATAGTATCACTAGGAAGACCACCCGAAGAAGAGGGCTTACACATGATAGCTTCAAACATTTTAGCCATTCGGTCTTCAAACTTAGATTGCCTAGCATCCGCTTTCAACAACTCTTGCTTAATCTCATGTTGTCCTTGCTCCATTTTTTGTTGATTTTGTTGGAGTCGTGTGACATTTCCTTCCATTTTATTAGCATGAGTTTTAAGTTCATTAGCAAGTTCGGTTTTAAGCTCATTTTTCAATTCGGATCTTAAGCTAACCATTTCACGTTGCATATTATCAAACTTAGCATCATTAGCTTTTGCATAATTCAAAAATTCTCCTTGAAGATTTTTGGTGTGATCGTTTTGAAAACCTTGGGCATTAGTTTGAAAATCACGGTTTTGGTTTTGGTTTGAAATTTGCCCATTTCCACTTTGGTAATTACCTTTGTTATAGTTCCTTTGATTTCCTTGGTAATTTCCACCTTGATTGTTGTTGTTGCGATAATTATTATTAGCATTTTGATTGGGTTGAGCTTGATTTGAACGTGAACCTTGACCTATTTGGTTGTAAGTTCCCGTGGATACAAAAGCATTCGAAGTGTTACCATCCGCGGTAATGCACTCGGATAAATCATGAGCTCCCCCACACGAAATACAACTCTTAGCAACCGCTTTAACCGAAGCGGTGCTTGAAGCTTCTTGAGCTTTCCAATGAGACATAAGAGTCGAAAACCTATCGAAAAACCGATTCTCCTCATTTGCTTCATCTTGCAAGGCATTAATGGAACGAGATGATGACGAGCCCAAATTGGCAACACTCGGTGTGTTACGAGGGCTATAGACCTTAGACCTATTTTCTATGATTTTCAAAGCCTCATTGGTCGTTTTGCACAAAAAATTACCACCCGCGGCGGCATTTAAATAATCTCTTTCATGTTCATTAAGCCCATTATAAAAAGTGTCAATTTGATGCAATTCGGAAAAATCATGGTGTGGACATTCATGTAGCATTTCTTTAAATCTCTCCCAAGCCATTGAAAAACTTTCATTTGGTCTTTGTGTAAAACGTGAAATCTCGTTTTTCAAATGTGTTGTCTTAGATGGTGGAAAAAATTGATTCACAAATTTAGACACGAGATCGGCCCATGTCAAAATCGAATTTGGCGGTTCTTTCTCAAGCCAAATCTTGGCGGGTCCATCTAACGAGTAAGGAAACAACATCATCTTAATGGCATCGTGTGGTACATCCTTAAACTTGCTTGTCGCGGTGAGACGATTAAATTGCCTAATGTGATAATGTGGGTTGTCTTTTTCGTGACCGCGAAACTTGTTTGCTTGCAACATAGACATTAAACCCGTTTTGATTTCAAAGTTCTCCGCAAGGATGGCGGGAATCACAATGGCCTCTCCAAAACCCTCGGTGGGTGCTTGAAGCAACTCCATCATAGTACGATTAGCCATGATAGCTTCTTGTTCTACAATAGGTTCCTCACTTGGAGACTCCTCACTAGATTGAGTGAGTGACTTGTTTCTTCGTTTACGAGCACGTCTAGCTTTAGAGCGAGTTTGCATAAACGTCACGTACAACGAGAAGGCGAGCAAAGAAGATTCTTTTTGGTATTTTGTGTTTTTTCAATTTTTTTTTTGTGGTTTTTGATTGTATTAACCTTTTTTGGAATTGGTGAATGTATTAAGTAGACAATGAGTCCACAAATCTCCTCACTAATCAAATCTCTTGATTAAAAAGGCCTCAAGGAATGAAAACGATCACGTGGAGTGAACGCCTTCGATGACTTTAGAACGATGGTGGAACACCAAATCGTTCAAGAGGGTTTAATCAAATGAAACCAAGAAAATATATATGATATGTAATAATACTTTGGGCGGCAAAACCCTCGATTCACTCTCAAAATCAAATACGCACAAGCAAGCGGAGGAAACGAGGCGGCGCGAAGCACTTAAGAGCCTTTTTCCTTTAGGTTGTGAAATACAACCGCCTTATACCCACCTTATAGTTTGTATTATCAAGATTAAGCTTCACGAAAGTATTTATCTATTTTTGCCTTTTTCTTTGGTTTGAGATTCGAATACAATGATTGGGTAATGACCTCCCAAGTCAAGGTTGTGATTGCTCACGTATTTGGAGTACTTGTGTATTTATTGTTCTACGTATACAATATACTAATAGTATTCACACAAAAACCGAAAAACGATAATACGTATTAATAGAGTGCTATTAATACAATTATATTATGGCTAATATAGAAAAACAACAATGTTCAATCAAAACACAACACGCCTCCCCGGCAGCGGCGCCAAAAAAAATGATGTAATGTTTTTACACACCTTTAGGAAAAGGAGGTAAAATAGTGGTAAGCGTTAAGCGTCGGTTTAGGAAAACCAAGCACTTATGACCCAATGAGTGGGAATCGTTCTCTCGAGGAGGCACGTGTGTTGCGTAATTGAATTGATTGATTATGTTTTTGATTATTAATGAGAAGAAAGGAAGAGAAAATGACGAAGACGAAAAAAATTAGAAAAATAAGGCAAAAATACTATTAGAAAGTTACGACGAAGAACGTAAAAAAACACAAAATTTAAAATTTAAACCTAAAAATTCCTAAAAATTACTAAAAACTCCCAAATAATATTCTAAGGGTTTACAAAAAATTCAAACTTGCCAAAACCTTTTAATTAATTTAATAATGACTTTTTAATGCTAATTAAAGCCCTAAAAATCACTTTTAAATATTAAAAAGCCCTAAACAAGATTTTATAGTTTGTAAACCTCAAAAATAACTTAATTAAACTAAAAACTATTTTTAAAAATTATTAAACCAAATTAAACTATTTTTAATTTCCTAAAACTATTAAAATGTATTAAATCTTAAATTAATTCTAAAAATTAATTGAAAAGCCTAAAAATTATTCTACAAATGGGAAAAGTCCTAATTAATGCTATAGAATCTAGGAAAAATGAAAAAGAAATTAAAATAAAACTTTTTATTTTATTGAATAAAATAATATTAAAATATTCTAAAAAATTAAAAGTCCTCAAATAAATTCTAAAAAATTCTCAAAAATCCTAAATATTCTAACTAAGAAGAAAATGTAAATTAAAGTTTCTAAAACCTCTTAATGAATTTTATATTAATTTTATAAGTTGCTAAAAAAACCTAAAATTAGATAAAATCAAAAATTAAAGTTTTTGAAAACTTTTTCACATGTAAACCTCAAAAATGTTAAATAAAACCTAAAAACTATTTTTCCTAAAAATAAAAACTATTTTTGGTATTTTTTAATGATTTAATAAAATACGTATATAAAATAAATTCTAAAAAATAATCTATTAATGGGAAAAATAAGAAAATAGGCTAGAAAAATCCCTAAGTCTAATATACCCCTAAGAAAAATAAAGGACACCAAAAATAATAAGCCAATAAGCTGAAATAAGCTGAAAACCCACGGCTTATTTTAAAAAGGTAAAACAAGAAAGTGGTTAAGTATAATACAAAACCACACCCTAGTAGTCAAAGACCCTAGGGCGCAGTGGTGAGTGTGGTGTGGTGTGAACGTGGTGACCAGGGTTCGAATCTTGAAACCCCCCCTTTTTACTCCTTAGTTGCGCCGCAACCCTTGTCTTGCGCCGCAACTAGTGTTGCGAGAGTACCCTGATCTGTTGGTCCTTCAGTTGCGCCGCAACTAGGTAGGACTTGCGGCGCAGTTTGTATAACGGGAGCAACTTTGGTCAGCAGCTCTTTCAGTTGCGCCGCAGCTAGTAGGTCTTGCGGCGCAACTTTTATATTTTTTTTGCTTTTTAACTCTTTACAACCCAACACTTACACTTGTATAAGCTTAGAATCCAAAACCAATTCCTTTTTAATCAAGTTTGAACAATAATCAAAACCAAAAACGTGCCAGATTGCAAATGATGTACACAAGCTTTTGGACTTGTGTTTTGCTTTTGGATTCAGCCAAGATGAGCTTGGACTGTGGCTTATTTGGAGCTTATTATGGACAATGGGGGGCACCCTTGAGCTTGTTGAAGCTCAAGGAGTCACAAACTAGCAAAATAAAACACTTAGCACCAAGAAAAACTCAATCAAAAGCACACTCAGCCCTAGTAATGTTGCTGTAACAGAAAGCTTAGGACAGTGGGCTATTATGAGCTATCAAATGCAACCTAGTGAATTTTAGTCTCCAATATCTTGCATACTCAAACTTCAACTAGCAAATAAAACAAATCAATCCTAAAATCACCCTGCTACTACACTAATATCAAAGATCTAGGCTCACAAATTTCATGAAATATAGGCAGATTAGTATAGCATTTTTATCCCTTACCTTTTATCTTTAGAACTCACAGTTTAACTTCCAAACCTTTTCCAAATCAACACTCTAACTAACTACACCCTATAACAACCTATTTTAATTACTCTAACACTTTCAAACACCAAAATCAAAACATCATGCCCTGCTAAAACGTATTGCCAAACACCTCTTAAAATTTTGAAAAACGATTTTTAACACACAAAACACTTGCAAACTTAACAAACTTGTTAACCAAACCTTCTAACATGCATAACAGCAGATAAAAACACAAATCCAACACTTTAAAACACACAGTAGCATGAAATCCAATAGAGCACATGAACAAGCACTTTTCTGAATATTTCCAAAGGTAAACTGATTTTACCTTAAGTCCTTACATCCAAGGACTTAGTGGTAGCACAACCACCTCCTTATGCACCCGGGTGCATGCAGATCAAAATCAATAACACTTTTAAAACCTGAAAAAAAAAAAATCAAAGAAAAGCAAAACAAGAACAATATATATATAATATTCTGTTTTCTTTTTATATCTTCTTAAAACTTTTCAAACCTTCTCACAAACTCTTAAACACGTTTTAAATTATCTTAAAACTTCACAAATCAATGGACCTCTTCCACTTTCACTTCCAAGAACCTAGACTTATGAAAAATTAAGCAACTAAAAACCTTTTTGAAATTTCTTTAAAAATCAAACTCAACTTTCACAATTAATGGAACTCAGTTTAATTGCAACCCTAACACACAAACTTTTTATAAACAACTAAAAGGAATTACAATTTAATTCAAAATACCAAACTTTAATTTTTATAAAAAAGGGATTACAAAGGAATTGCAAAAACTGGAACAAAGGGCATATACAAACCATATGCTCCTTTTATACTACTCTAGAGATGATTCTAGAACTAGGATTAAAATATTACAAGCTGAAAACCCTAATGTATGGAAATCCGATTTTGCCCTTGAAGTCTTTGTCTTCATTCTTGGTCAAAAGTGATACATGTGATATGCCAGCTTGATTTTTGATCTTGGGACGTCAATTTAACCTTGGGGAGCAAGAAGTTGATCTAAGACGTTCAAATTGTCCCCTCCTAGGGTTTTGTGGAAAATGACTTGAGCAGGGGACCATGGGATAGTCACATGGGTTGAGTGGGGACATGGTTTATAAGTGGGTTTTGGTGACAAAGGTGTGTATTAGTGATCTGGAAGAGAAGGGACAAAACCCCTTTGATTTGAAGCTAATCATGCCTGGGGTTAATTAGGGTTTATGTGGGTGTTTAATGGGGGTTTAATCTGAAATGGGATTAAGGATTTTTAAAAATGTTGTTAAGTGGGAAAAAATGTTGACTTTGTTGACCAGTTTATTTAATAAACTGGTGGGTTGGGTTTGGGTTGTGGGTTTGGGCGGGTTTGGGGTAGGATATGGGTTGGTGGGTGGGTTGTGATGAGGTGGCAAAAGCTGAGTGGGTGGGTGAGTTTGGGCTTTTGGCAGATTGAGTCCCCAGGTTATCCTTTTTCTTCCACTTTGTAATAAAACCCCAACAGTGCTTGATTTAGCTTTATCAACTTTTGCCAAGTTGCTGAAAATGGCACAAAACTTTTATAAACTTAATCCAAGGGTATCTTTTGCATAATCTTCAAACTAGATGGACTGATCTTGTAATATCTTCAATAAATAAGGACCATATTTGTACAATTGATAAATGGAGGGTCAATTGTGACAAGTTCTTCAAAGATGAGGGGCCATTTTTGCCAATCTTCAATTCTTCAAGGGTCTTTTTGCAAATTTCCAAACTTGGGCCCGGTTCATTGTGCGACTTCATTTCCCGTGTTCGTTTTTGATTGATTCTTGTGTTCTTTTGCCAATTCCTCAATATCCGTACCTAAAAATACACAAGGAACAAACACGAGCATATATTTGGCATGTTTTATGATATTTAATGCATTTAAAGTCCGTTTTCGATGATGAGATCATGTATAAAAGCCATCTCATCAATCATACCTGCTTGTTTAGTGTTCATCAGTAACATTCAATTGCTTGAATCTTGATCTAGACTTAAAATCAATGCATGAAACCTGTTAATATTTGTTCATTTGAATTAATTATAGCTTGTGTATGCATTTGGTGAAGTTTGGCTGGCTGATTTTTGCTAAAAGTGCTTATTGAGTGAAAACTGCTTATTGTTCATGTCTGATGCATATCTGGTGATGTTTTGATTAAACTGTATTGATTGGCTGAGTGAATGTGTGTTTTTATTGTTGATATTGACTCTTTATGATTAACTGATCATTTGGGTGCCTTTGCTTAACCTGAATCCACAAAAAAGTCACATAAGACAAAAAGTCAATCTGGTCAAGCAGTGGAAACATTTCCCACTGATCAACCTCCAAAACTAGCCCCTTTAGTGTAAAACATCAAACAGCTTATTCATAAGCCATTTTGTCTTATCCGGACTTGCAACAACTTATTTTTTCTGATAGATCTTCCTTATTTGACCCATTGATTTGATCTGGAGCTTATTAGGGTTTTACTTTGACTTTTTACTAGAAAACTCATTAAGTTGACTTTTACATAAGTGCTTATCTGCTTATTCTGGCTTATTACTTGTGCTTACCTGAAAACTTTTTGATTATTTTTCTTAATTAAGTCATTTAAAACCTGTTGAAAGTTGAATCAGCACTTGAGGTGGTCTAGAACTCAAAAACGACTGTTTTGTCGTTTTGTGAAGAGAGTCTTGGCTTATTTCAGGCTTATTTCTTGTGCTTTTTCAGTTTTCTTTCTACAGATCTCTTAAGTAACTCAAAAGAAGCTTGTGTGTCAAATTTTAGCTTATGGCATCAGCTTATAGCTTAATGGGCAAAAAGCCCATTAAGAATAAGCTGCTTTGAAATAAGCTAGCTTAAACACATTTTGAGCTTTTGGGCCTTCAGAGTTTTGTTTTTAAAATCAAATTTTGAGTCAGGCTGGAAGTTTTGGGCTTATTTGGTTGACTTTTTCTTATTGGGCCCAATATAAGCCCATTAAGGGACTGTTTTGTCATTTAGCCCATTTTAAGGCCCAATAGGGGTATTTTGGTAATTTCAAGTGCATTTCTGTTTATTTAAGTTAAAATAAACTAGTTTGCAACTTTTTAGAATTTTTTATAAATTTTGGATTTTTATTAATATTTTATTATTATTTTATTATTAAAAATTAAAATTTAGATTTTTACAAGTTTTTCTTTTTTCTTAGTTCAAATGCATTAAGTTAGGAATTTTACAATTTTTAGATTAATTTTATTGTCATTAGATTAATTTTTAGAATTATTTTAAGTTTAATAGTTTTTAATTGTTTTTAAATAGTTTTAATTAATTTTAAAATTAAAAAAGATAGTTTTAAATTTAGTTAAGTCATTTTAGAGGTTTACAAGTTAAAAAATCTCATTTTGGGCTTTTTATTAATTAATTTTATTTTTTAGGCTTTAATTAGCATAAAAAATTATTATTTAATTAGATAAAAGGTCTGAGTAATTTTTGATTTTTTGTAAACTCTAATTATATTTTTTAGGATTTATTGCAATTTTCTAGGAATTTTTAGGGTAATTTTTAATTTTGGTCACTTTTTACGGTTTTACGTGCACGACTTATCGTCTTAGTTTAATTCATAATCGTAATCGTCATTCTCTTCTAATATTTTTTTTCTTTTCTCATAAATCATAATCACACAATTAATCATTTCTTAACACAATACACAAGCCTCCTTGAGAACGATCCCCACTTTGGGTCATTTACTTGTGGTTTTCCTAAATCACTTGTTAATACTTGCCCTAATTACGTTCTTTTTCCTAAAAGACGTATTTTACAACTATCATGAATCAATTGTATAATTGGAGTAAATATTTATGTAAATAACAAACCCAAGCGCGAAGAAACTGCCAAATTTACAAAGGAGACCCTTAACGATACAACGGACATGTAGTGGTACATGGAACATACTCGGTATTTGGATTTGTGCTAGCGGTACTTAGATCTATAACGGTACCTCACAAATTTGACCAGTTCATGCATTCCATTATCATTATAACCTCTTTTATCTTATTCTATCAACCTGCAATCACATCAAGAACACAAAAACATACACTATACAATAAAAGTTAACATAAAAATTATACAGTTATTACCTCCCCTTAACATATAGAGCAGTCTTTTGGTTGAGCATACCAATATGTGTCACCAAGAATTCAAATCTCTTTGCATCAAATGCCTTGGTCAACAAATCAGAAACATTGTTGTCGGTATGAATCTTCAAGACTTGAATAAGCTTCTTGTTATAGGCATCTCTTATGAAGTGATGTCTTATTTCAATATGCTTGGTTTTGGAGTGAAAGACTGGATTCTTGATAATGCATATAGTACTTTCATTATCAATGTAGATCTTGGTGTTCATGAAGTTGAACCCATAATCTAACAACTTATTTTGAATCCAAAGTACTTGTCCACAACAATGAGCAACAACTACATATTCAGCTTCAATTGTAGAAGTAGCAACAATGGTTTGCTTCTTACACTGCCATGATATGAGTCTTCTGCCTAGGAATTGACAACCTCTTGTTATGGATTTCCTATCATGATTAGCTCCAGCATAATCAGTGTCTGAGTAAGCTTCCAAATCAAAGGTTGAATCTATAGGATACCATAATCCTAAAGTAGGCTGACTTTTAAGATACTTAAAAATTCTCTTCACAGCATGTAGATGTGACACCTTTCGATTAACTTAGAACCTTGAACAGGCACACACAGCAAACATAATATCTGGTCTTGAAGCAGTAAGATACATCAATGAACCAATCATTGACATCTATAGATAAATATCAACATTTTCACCATGTTCATCTTTTGATAAAGACTTCTTAGCTTCAAAAGGTATGCTTGTACTCCTTGTATCCATATATGAAAACTTATTCAAGATTTCAGCAACATATTTATCTTGGCTGATAAATATTCAATCTTTCCTCTGTTTGACTTGTAGTTCCAAAAAGAAAGTAAGTTCTCCCATAGAACTCATCTGAATACTTCCTTTCATCAAAGCCTCAAACTCTTCACACCATGATTTCTTGGTTGAACCAAAAATAATTTCATCAACATAGACTTGTACTAGAATAATATCCTTAGCATCCTTATTGATGAATAGAGTCTGTCAATGGTTCATCTCCTATATCCATATTCTAACAGAAAATTGGATAAAGTTGCATACCAAGCCCTTTGAGCTAGATGTAGACCATAAAGTGCTTTGATAACTTTGTAGACTCTGTTGGGGAATTTAGGATTTACAAAACCTGGAGGTTGTGAAACATATACCTCCTCTAAACTAGTACCATAAAGAAAGGCACTTTTCACATCCATCTGATAGACTATAAAACCAATATATGATACAAAGGCAAAAAATAACCTAATGGCTTCTATTCTTGCCACTGGTGCAGAAACCTCATCATAGTCTATCCCTTCTTCCTGTCTATAGCCTTGAGCAACAAGCCTTTCCTTGTTCCTTACAACAAATCCTCTTTCATCCTTCTTTTTTCTGAAAACCCATCTAGTAACAATAACCCTTTTACCTGAGGGAAGAGGATCCACAAGAATCCAAACCTTTTGTAGCTCAAATTGTGTTAATTCTTCTTGCACGACATCTACCCAACTTTCTTCATCAAGAGCTTGAGAAATGTTCTTGGGCTACTTGTGATAAGAAACAGGCAAAAAAAATGATGAGTATCCTTATGATTTGTTCTCTGCTGTTGTTTGACATAACTCACAAGTGCATGAGTTTCAGTATTGGCTTGAAGTTGTCTTCTGGTTTGCACAGCAGACTTGGGATTTCCAATAATCTAAGTAGTAGTATGGTTGTTGTTGACTTTATGAGTGGGAATAGAACTGACTAGAATTTCAGTTTCCAAATTATTGAAATCAGTTACTGCACCCAGCTCATCATAGGAAGCTTTGGATAAGATTTCTTCAGCTGGACTAGCATAAATGTCTTCATCGTCCATAGCTTGTAAAATATCTTCTAATGAATTAACAAACTTTGTAGATTTTGACTTAGCAGTACTTGTAGATGAGGCACCACTAGGTGTAGTATGTACTGCTGAGTGTTGTGACTCAAAAGATTCTTCTTCTGAATGCTCATTTGTAGATGTAGCATTCTTTTCTTGATCTTGAAGCCTCTGAAGCTCTTAGGAGGCATGATCATTAGTTGATGGCATTGTTTGCTTCTGGGGAGTAGCAGCCATAGGAGAAACAGTAGGCATAATGGGTACATAGATATGAATATCATCATCCTAAGAGTCTGATGAAGAAGGTTCTTCTTGAGTACCTGACTTAGTTGTACCAATCTCCTCACCTGTATTGTTAGTTTGACAATCCTTTTGCACAGAATAGTAATCCATGGAATTTGTTAGATAATCCAAATCCAAAATCCAAGCATAACCTATTCCTGGGACATTGGTTTTATTTTCTAAGAAATTTACATGGGCATTTTCTTCAACCTTTTTAGATGCCAAATTATAAACCCTATATGCTTTACTTTATAATAAATATCCTACAAGATATCTTGGATCAAATTTTCCACCAAACTTCCCCAAATGATCAAGAGTATTTAGTATAGACACATGACATCCAAAGGTCTTAAATGACTTATGGTTGGCTTAATACCAGTCAAAAGTTCATAATGTGTCTTGTTTTGAGGCTTGGTCACTAAGACTCTATTTAACACATAACATGCAGTATTGATTGCTTCAGCCCAAAATATATTTGGCAAAAGAGAATCAACTAGCATAGTTCTAGCAGCCTCAATTGGTGTCCTATTCTTCCTTTCAGCTACTCCATTTTGTTGTGGAGTATTAGGATTACTAAATTGTCTCTTGATGCCTTTAGAACTACAAAATTCATCAAATTCAACATTCTTGAATTCTGTCCCATTATCTGTCCTAATGATTAAGACTTGTTTAGTGAACTGATTTTCAACTAAAGTGATAAAATCTTTAAGTAATTCATTGGTTTCACTCTTAAGAGCTAAAAAGAAAACCCAACTAAATCTACTATAATCATCAGTTATAACTAGGCAAAAGGTCTTATGACTAATGCTCCTAATAGAAATTGGACCAAACAAATCCATATGCAATAGTTGCAAAGGTTTTGTCACAGAATTGACAGTCTTGGTCTTACAAGAGGTTCTATGTTGTTTAACTTTTTGACAAGCAGTACAAGTGAAATCATTCTGAAAAGATTTGTTAGGTAATCCTCTAACCAAATTTCTATTCACTAATCTATTAAGATTCTTTAAATTCACATGACCTAACCTCGTATGTCATAAATTAGACTTATCATTAGAAGCCTTAGCTAGCAAACATGTAATACCACTTGTTGGAGTAATAGTATGAAGATTAAAGGTGTACATGTTTTCTTGCCTGGGTACCTTAAGCAGTACTTGAGATTCTTTAGGCATCTCAAAGTCTTTGGAGAGCACCAAGCAGTCTGTATCTGTAAACAACACCTTGTTCTTCTTATCACACATTTGTGACACAAAAAAGAGATTGAATTCATTCAATTCTTTTAAAAAGAACACATCCTCAAATTCTAACTTCACTGTATTGATTTTTCCTTTGCCAGTGATTCTACCTTTGCTACCTCCAAAGGCTACTGGTCCACCTCTGAATTCTTCAAAT
The DNA here is from genome assembly GCA_025667525.1 of Glebionis coronaria. Taxonomy (NCBI): domain Eukaryota; kingdom Viridiplantae; phylum Streptophyta; class Magnoliopsida; order Asterales; family Asteraceae; genus Glebionis; species Glebionis coronaria. Next base: position 779,080 of record JANFOE010000424.1, read on the forward strand.
TCAGCAAGGAAATCTTTATTCCCTGTCATGTGTCTTGAGCATCCACTATCTACTATACCTTTATCTTTTAATTCATCAATCAGATGCCCCTACACATACACAAAACTTATTAGTTTTTAACTGGGACCCAAGCCACATTTGGCTCGGATCTTGTGGACCTACATATATAAGAGTTTGATAGGTAGTTTTTCCAGTAAGACTACATACACTCTTATACTTCATGGTTCTAGTCAAATAATCAAAGACATAAATAGGTTTGTTGTCTTTGTACATTTTTTGCCTAAGTACTGTTTTGGCAGTACTTGCTTGAACACACGATTTTTTACCTTTAGGAACCCACATTTGCACTGGTTTGTTATTGGACTTACTTCTAGATGTTCTAGCTTTCTCAACTACATTCTTAGAAGTCTTGTGGGACTTTGGTTTGACAGAATTTTGACCAGCGGTACTTGAGTTTGGTCTAGCAGTACTTGCAGTTCTAGACTTGCCGGTACTTGGTTTACCAGACTTTAAAGGTACTAGACCTTGTTTCATAAGTACTACTCTTGGAACAAAGTTCTTGGTAGAGATATTTGTAACCTTATGAGGTTCAGCTACCCTTTTAGCATGATCAAACTTAGGTTTGTCATATTTAGATCCCTGTTGCCTATTAACCTGTGCATTTTTCCCATTACTTTTCTTTGTGACCTTTTGTGCAGCCTTTTGTTTTACAATTTTATCTTCATGTAAAGTACAATATTTGATAAAATGATTTAGACTACCATAAACATAACATCCTTTTCTTTTCAAACAAGACCCAAAAGGTTGTTTTGACTTAATTTTCTCAAAACCTATCCCACCCCTCTTGGTTTTATTATGTTTTGTATTATTATCCAAGTCCTTGCTAGGAGTTTTTACCTACTTGGGAGCAGAACTAGTTTTAGACACCTCAGACACAAATTGCTCATTAAAGGTGGATAAACAATGTTTTTGGTCAAAACAGATTTATCTTGGGTCAAAGTACTAGAGTTTGAAACATTAACAGCTTTTGATTCATCTAACTCTATACCTGTATCATTACTAGGGGGAATGAAAATTCCTGATAATGGTGGAGGAACTACCTTCATTCCTTCAGCATATCTATCATTTTCAAGTGCATCATCTGACTAACTAGAACTATAAAAATCCCCTTTGATAAGTCCTTGTCAGTTAAAGTTATCCCAGGTTGGTCCTCAATATATCCTAGGCTGACTTATCATAATACCCCATTTGTGAATTAATCAGTTTACCCAATCCTTTAGAGGATCTTTGCCAATGATTAATCACTTCCCTTTCATTATAAAGACTGGCTTTTAAAGCTTCATTTTCTGTTGATACTTTCAAAAGTTGTTTTTCAAAAGCTTTAATTTCTACATATTTTTCCCTCATTTGAAGAGTTAAAATTCTGATTTTCTCTTTATAGTTTTGTTGACCCTTTTTATACAAAACTATATTTTCCTCTAGCTTAGCAACACCCTGTTTAAAAGCATTTGTTTCTACAGTACATGTGTTGACTTTTTGATACTGTTCATCTAGTTATACTTTTAAGCTATTAAATATAAGAACACAATCTTTAGAACAAGGATGTACCTCAGTATCTTCATGTGAGAGAGCCATCAAACCAAGCTCTTCTTCTTCCTCGTCTTCAACTCAGTTCACCACTCTATCTACAGTTACCAATGCTTTGGTTCCTTTGGGACTCCTGCTGTTTCCTTTTGGAAAGCTTTCAGTAATTCTTGGACTGGTTCTATAGTTGTTTTTGGACTTTTGACCGCTACTTTCAGCCTTGTCTCAAGTGCACTCCCTTGCAAAATGTCCATTCCTTCCACAGTTATAGCATTCAACTTTAGGCTTGTCATACCCTAATGGCTCATTAGGATCAAAAGTCATCTTCCTTCCAGTCTTCTTAAAGAACCTATTAGATCTCACAGAAACCATAGCAGCTTGCCATTTGAGATCCATCTCTTCAACATCAGCATCATCCATTTGGAACAAGTCATTGAGAGTCAATCTTGGTCTGTTGTCTTGTCCAACAAATAATGAGAATGCATCATTGTCACTAAACAATGGCGAAGATCTTCCTTGTGGATTTTGAGAGACTATAGGACTGCCTTCAGTACTTTGTGAGTAAGTACCGCTTGTAAGTCCTCCAGCGGTATTTTGGAAGTAAGTACCACTGCTTGATCCACCAACGGTATTTTGAAAGTAAGTACCGCCATTACCTTCTGACACAAAAGCCAAGTTAGACTTTGTTGTTGTTGCTGCTTTGGTCACCTCAACGCCTTTAATATCCATCTCATAAGCTCTAAGATTGTTGTAGAGATGATCAAAAGGAATTGCATCCAGATCATCCCTTGTAATGAAGTGCATTGCCATAGCTTTCTATTCTTGTGGAACACTCCTTAAGAATTTCAGATTAGCTTCTTCATTAAGAATTATTTGTCCATAAACTGCTAATTGAATGAGCAGCTTACTGAACCTTCCATAGCCACCATGGATTCCTTCTATACTGGAAATTAAGAAGTTATCAAATTCTTGTTTCATAACAATCTTCTTCATCTTCTTAGATTTGTCATTACCTCCAACTCTAAGTTTGATGGCATCCCACATAGCCTTTGCATCCTTATAGTGATGAAAGCTAGGTAAGATGTCCTTTGAAAGTGCCATAGCCAAAGCAGTTCTGGCCTTTCTTTCTTTGATCTCTGCTTGTACCTCCTCAGCAGTCACAATAGGTAAAGCGTAGCATGTACCATCAGGTAACCAGTATAACTTTTTAGGTGTATTCCCATTCTTGATGACTTGCCATAGAGTATGATCTGTGTGATTCAAGTAATGTTCCATCTGCATAGCCCATGTCTCAGAGTTATCACCCTTGAGAACTGGGAGTTTGAAAACAGAAAGAGTATGGGAAGGTGTTGTAGTTGTAGAAGTAACTACATCATCTATGGCTTGAACACCTTGTGGTGGTGCAGGATGCACAACTTGAGGTTGTCCCTGTGGTATTGGATCAGGATCTAGAATGTCTTCCAAGTGAGGGTCATCACCATGTTGAGACATTGAGTTTTAGTGTGAGTGGAGTTTTTAGGGTTGTGTTCTTCTTTTTAAGAGTTTCTCAACAAGCTCTGATACCACTTGTTGATCCCTTTGATTGGATCTATATTCTGTTAAGAACTAGTATAATAGTTTGTAATCAAACTAAAACACTTTGAGAACTCTTACTCAAGCTAAATAAGTTATGCGGAATCTAACTTATCAAACATATAAGAACATAATTACATTTAACTATTCGATTCTCTTATTAATCGACTTGAATGAGGTACATAAATGTCATCGTACCTATGTTCCTTTTATAGAGTAAGGAACCCTAGAAACCTTAGAATATTCTATAAAGATAAGTATATCACAGACGATGTATTATTAATATTCTAACTATTAAGAATATCACATAAGATATACTCTAACTATAACTATGACATATCTTATACAAAGATATATTCGTCATAATCAATATAGCAGTACTTACTTTATAAGTAGCAGTACTTACTATGTACCACGTTAACACTAACGGTACTTGCATAATACTAACAATACTTAAATTACACGGACGGTACTTGACACTTAACAATAATTCCCAACATTAACTTGAAAAAAATGAAAAAAGTTGAAAAAAGTACATTTAGGTATAATAAGAAAAAAATAGTAAGAACAAAAACTAATTTAAACTTAAAATAATGCTAAAAATATTAAAATAATCAAAAAAATAAAAATTTCTTTTCTGAAAATCTTAAAAGAAATAACTAAACTGAGGAAAATTAAAAAATTTGAAAAATGTTGTATTAAAAGCACTAAAGACAAAAAAATTGAAAAACTGAAAGTGACTTGTGGAATCTTGTTTGTCTGTTAGCTAGCAGTGGGAAGAACAAGGCTATCACTGGGAAAGGAGTTCCCACTGCTCCTTCATAGAAACTAAAAAATGGGTGATTTCTTGCTTGAATCTTGGTGATTTTGGGTAATGAGGGCACCCCTACAACCAGTAGGTTGTAGGGAGTCAAGAACACACAAAAAACACAAACATCAAACACACAAACCACAAAATCAAAGCAATTCCCTAACTGTTATAGCAAAAAGGGTAGGTCTGGTGGGTCTATGGCCAAACAGTGAGCTTTATAGCTTGTTTTATCCTATCAACATCCTTCAAAACCCCAATACCAGATAATGCACATATAATATCACCTAAAAACTCAGTTATCACAAAAATTTTCACCACCAAAACCACAAAACACCCACAACAACTGCTGGTGTGTTTGGTTATGGCAGAAAGGTGAGATTGCTGATAAGTTAAACCTCTAAGTGAAATTTGAGTTACTTAAACTTGTAATAAAGCTTACCAATTTACAAAACAGATAGCTTACAGCCTTAAGTAAAAACGACATCTAGCACATTACCAAATTTCAAGCAAAATAACTTAAGATATATGCCCTAACCCTACTGTCTATTTTGCCGAATTTTAACTACACAGGCAAATCCAAGGCTTATGCCTCTAATCCAAACACAAGCTATGAAACAACTTAGAGTAAACCTAGAAAAGTGGAGTAGACAGAATATGGCTGGCTTGTGTGACTCCCACTATTAACAATACCCTAAACCAAACACCACTATAACTACTCAAACACAATTTTAACACACTAAATTAACACAAAACCACATCAAACATCTAGAAACTGATGCAAATATGCATATAACATAAAAATAACAATATTCAAACAATAAAACCATCAGTTCAAGCAGTCATTAGCAGATTCACAAAGAACAAAAAGATTCTCAGAAAATCAGAGAAAAGGGGGGTTCAAAGCTTACATTGCTTGGTTCACTTCCAAACCAAGAGAAAAGACGATTCAACCAGCTTTTGAATACTTGACTGATCTCCTTGGGTTATGTGACAGGCTTATGAGAGCTTAATTGCAAGGCCTTGTTGATGGGACTACCACAGTACCAATGGAAAAATCATGAAGAGTTGTGATGGAAGGGGTAATTGAAACCTGCTAAAAAAACAACATACAAACAACAAGAAACTCAAGCACCAAATTCTTGGCCAAAATCTTGTTGTCAGAAAGCTTTTGGTTAAGAAATTTGGTACAGTGAGATAACAAATAACAAAAAGGAAAATTTTAAACCAAATCTGATTTTTCAAAATCAAAAAACTTAAAAGTGTGCAAAAAATAACACTAAACCAAACCTGCTTATAAACTTGGTTTTCAAGCCAGTTTATAAGCAGCTTATGCCTTAAGTGGATCTCAAAACGTATTTTAACAAAGTTCTTTGAAAAAAATGTTTTGATACAAAGAAAAGTACAAGATTGAAAATTTAAAATTTGCAAATATTAAAAAGACATAATATTAATGGAAATCAAATCTTATTTAATCAAAATTTCACTACATTACATAGAAATATGCAGAAATAAAATCTGGAACAAAAGGCACAAGCACAAGCTGCTGGCTCTTTTTATAGTGGCTTATGAAGATTCTAGAATTACAATAAAAAATGAAAAACCCTAGCTCATACAATTCCAGGAATGCCCTTGAATAATTCGAATTTCAAACTTGGTCAAACTGCACATGTGGTTTCCTTGGTGCCAGCTGTGGTATGAATGATCTGAGACGTTCATGTGGTCCTTTGGGGACAAGGAATAGCTGTGGGACGTTGATCTTGCTGTGAGATTCCATCTTTACCATATGTGGGGTGACATGGGAGAGTGGGAGGGGACCCTGTGAGTGAGCTGGAAAGGTTTTATGAGTGGGGTTGGGTTACTGTTGGTATCAATCAAAGTTCTGGTTAACATGGTAGAATAATTTTGGTTAATTCGAAAAATAGGATTAGGGTTCATCATGGTTTCGATGGGGATTAAGGGGGTGGATTAATATACAGTAGGTGTTTCCCGGGTAGATATATTATTAATTAAACTTTTTTAAAAGTTAATTAATAATATACATTGGCTAATGGTTTGTAGACGTGGCAGTGGAGGTGAGGTGGAGGGTGTGGTGAAGTGGATGGTTGTGATTGGTGGAGTGGGGTGAGGATGGTGATGTGGCAGGTTGTGAATGGGTAGAGTGTGTTTGTGTATCTGGGCAAGACTAGTCCCTTTACTCCCATTTAGTTTGCATTCCAAGTGTCAAACATATTTTCCCCATTCCTTTGTAAATAAGCATGGTGGACTTGTCAAAAATGGCACAACATAATTCCAAACTTTTTATCAAGGACCAATAGTGCAATTTGACCATATTATAAGGGCTCATAATGTAATTACTTGACATATAAGGGACCACAATGCAATTTATGAGTTTTGCAAGGGTTTAAAATGCCAAGTCTTTAAACTTGAGGGACCAATCTTGACAATCTTCAAAACTTCAAGGACTTCTTTGGAAATTCATGATTCGGGTCCGGTTCTTTGTGCGGCTTCGTTTCCCGTGTTCGTTTTTGCTTGATTCTTGTAATCTTTTGGTGAATTCACGATATCCGTACCTAAAATACACAATGAACAAACACAATCATATTTTGGGGTATTTTATGACATTTTAAGCGTTTTAAGCCCGATTTAGACGATGAGACTATGTATAAATGCAGTCTCATCACTCCCCCATACTAAACCATTGCCGTTTCCTCACGCAATGCTAGAATTAAGTATCACATCACTTCCAAAATTCATTTTAGGTGACATTTATTGAAGACGTAAATTTAAATAAACTACTACACGTGTTTTAGACATAATGTATTGTTTTCATCGCAAAATGGGACGTTTAGGATCATAGAACAAGAACACGTGAATTCTTCGTTCGAAACAATTTGGTCGTCCTTGATTTTCACCCAATTCCATGATAAGCGTGAAACAAGATCATTGTCATTATAAGTTAGTAATGCTAACACTACTCATATGCTCTATTCACGTACTTAGACTCCTTTATTCCTAAGGTGTATCTCTTGTATTTTATTTTTGTTTTAATGATCACGAGGATACATCATTGAATTATGCGTGAACAGAGATTAGGTCCAAAAATAGAGTCTTAACGGTGTAACCAAAATCATCGAATTAATAATTCATCCTAGTAGACAACGATGTCAAAAAATTAAGTCAACAAAAAGGATCGATAAACACGGTTTTATAACGGTTTTGAACATGAGACTTATTATCATGAATTTTATGACCCACCTCATCATCGGTGGCTTTGATTATCATGGTTTACCTCCATCTTTATTCAACTCCGCCATGGAGCTTTTATTATGACTTCGGTCTTGTCCTTGTCTTTTATTTAACCTCGCCATGAGGTGTTTATTATGACTTGACGTATATCCTCACGCTAAAGCGAATTTTGGATCTTGAAGGCTTCAAGATTTAAGACATTCACTTTCAATTTTGCATAGATTTTTCGGCCTTGTGAGCTTCAAATTTTTGCTTGATTTAGGTGAAGAGGAACTTAAATTATTATTAGGGGAAGCCTTTGATTATTCGGGTTGCTAATACTTCAAAACCGTGACGCTGACGATACCTTAATGTTTTCCCAATTTAATTACATGGAAGCTACTAAAAAAAATTAGAAACCAACAATATATACTAAACTACTAAATCAATATTTATTAACAATTTATTTTATTAAAGCGTAGGGAGAAAAAGCAAACAATTTAAATACATGAGTTTTTGAAAGAATACTAGTACTCTACGTTTAGCATAGTAACTTATAATTAACGCTATCATTTCTCGTCCTCAATTTAATGAGACTTAGCCTAATATAGTTAAGGAATCGAATCTAAGTGCTCAATACGCACAGTCTAGTAAAAAAATAATGTTATTCTCACCATCGAAAACCTACATTCGTGTCTTAAACACTTATGAAAAACAAGAATTTTTTTGAAATTTGGCCATTTTTAGCCTTATTTTGCATAAAAGGATAACAAAAAGATGAAAATTGCATTGCGTGATGACGTGAGCAAGGTGAAGTATCTACTCACCCCCATAATAAAACTAAACATTGTCCTCAATGTTTCGAGTGTAAGGGTGAAACACCCCCATACTAGAGATGAAAGTCGAATGCTTAATCTCGAGCATGGAAAGGGTAAAACGAATAACCTAAAATCCGTTTATGAATTTTGCTAATAAGATAAACGTTAGAACATAAAAGGATATCATCGGATATCAGAATCTTCAAAGGCAACGATCGAAGCGCGAGTGATCCATAAAACGAACACGAGAGGCTTCAATAATGATGATGAACCTAATAAATCACAATCACAAACAACCACGGAACAAAGGTCGGAAGAGCACAAGTCCCCTCACATTACACTAATTAGAAAAATAAAACAGAAACGATAAAAAGGATAGGTATGAGATTCCCCATGAGGCACCTCGTTTTTGATAACCGAGTCAAGAGCTCGACTCGAATCCCTATAAATGTGATCATTTAGGGATTATCATGGGATGGTTAATGAGTGGGTCTTACATGATAAACAAGGCCCAAAGAAACCGATAATAAAGGCAAAGCCTTTATACCGCGGTCAAAGATCGTATCCTCACATTTTGTGGAAAATGATAAAGGTAAAGTCGAAGGATACGTTTTGTAAAGAAGAAAACTCCTTACAACGTACGTGAAGTACGTGTAGTCATGAGAACCGAGAGGGTGGGTAAGATTACTTTGAGACGAAGAAAATTTGAAAGAGAATCAATAAAAATGGGGGTCTCAAAATCTCCTCCCGGTTCAAAGGCAAAGGACTCATTGAAATCCTCATTCTCATCGAGAGGCGGTCCATCGATGAACCCCTCGAGAATGGAAGCATCACAAGTTAAAAGAGAAGGATCATCCAAATGAGACTTAGGGAGGGTGACTAGAAAATCTGGCTCATCGAGTTTAGGACCCAAAGAATCCTCACTCTCGATGTCCTCGAACATCTCATCAAAGAGAGGATTTACGTAACCAAAAACGAACTCGTCATCAAATTCAAAAAGGGGATTCGAGCAGATTTTAAATTCGTCGACATGAACGTCCACATCGAGTAGTGACTCGTCATCACTAGTGGAAAAATCATCATCGAAAAGCGGGTTCGAAAAAGTCAATGATTCTCTACCCGAAATGTCATTGGGAGAGACTTCATCACATGAAATTGTATCACACTCACTATCGTAATTTGCATCGTTAGAATCTTTGTGGGAAGATTCATCGAGAGAAAATTCACTTAACTAATCATTGGAGACAACTGTAGGCTCACTTTGTATTAGAATAGGGATCTCAACACTAGGATTAGTGCTAAGATTCTTCTCCCCCATACTTAGAGAGGAATTGGGTTCTGTAGGGATCGTGAGAGTAATAGTTTCACAAGACGAGGTGAGATTAAAAATGTCGCTATCGTCGTCGTCATCATAAATAGGAGGCGTGAGATCACATCTAGCCAGATGCTCCTCTTTCTAGTTCTCGTCTCTTATCACAAATATCAATGGTTATGCCATTGTAATCTTGTAAAAGTTGTTTAGATTTAATCTCACACTCTCTTTTAAACTCCTCACTTATTTCTTCTTTACGATATCTCCTAATGCCGAGTTCATTAGTTATATCGTTTATTTCGTGATCGATTCTTCGTTTCTCCTCTTCCATATCTTTGATGTTTTTTTGATCACCTCGACGATTGAAAGCTCCTTTTTCTCCATAATTTGTTGAAAAAGCATTCTAATTTCTTTAAATCCCTCGTCAATGCGACTTGCACCGAGATCATCAACGAAAAATTTTTGTGGAGGTGATTGGTCAAAACCGTAGAATTGATTGTCGAAAGACGTATTATGGTTCATCCGTTGGCAATCATACCCATAATGAGGTGCGTTTCCACAAGACTCACATGAATACGACGATGTATATTGCGAAGATTGGTCAAAGAAATTAGGATTTGGTTGGGGGCATTATAATTCGTACAACAAAATCCGAAATCGTGCTCCAAACCAAAAAAATCAGACGAATAAGACGAAGGCGGTTGCGGAGTTTGGTCATAGGATTGAAATCCGTAACCATGGTCGTTTTGAGGAGAGTTGTAGATATACCCCTCCATTCCTCCATAAATCTCGCAATTGAAGCAATTACCACCGTCGGGCGGACCTCCACAATATGGACAAGAGTAATATCCATCTTTGGACATGACGAAACGAGAATGGTGTTACGAGAATTAAACACTAGAGGGTTAGAAAAAGAATTTATTTATAAGGGGAAAGAAGAATATTTTTAATTTTTGATTGTTTTTTTATTGTTTTTGGATTTGCGGTGTATTACGTAGACTCAAATCTACAAATCTCTCCTCGAATCAATTTCTCTATTAAAGTAGCCTCAAGGAATGAAAACGATCATGTTGAGTGAATGTATTCGATGACTTTAGAACGTTGGTGGAACACCAAAACGTTCAAGAGGGCTTAATCTTTGAAAAACAAGCAAATATATATGATACGTAGATAATACTTTGGTTGGCAAACCCTCGATTAGCCCTTTTTCTCAAAACACGCACAGGCAAGCGGAGGAATCGAGGCGGCGCGAAGCACTTAAGAGCCTTTTTCCTTTAGGCCATGAAATACAACCGCCTTATACCCACCTTATAGTTTGTGTTAATCAAAATTAAGCCTTTCGAAAGTAATTATCTATTTTGCCTTTTCTTTTTGCTTTGGATTCGAATACAATAATTGAGTGATGAAATCCCAATTAAGATTGCTTTTTCACGCTTTTGGAGATATTGTAAATTTATTGTGATACGTAATACAATATATTAATAATATTCACACAAAAAACGAAAACGAATAATGGGATATCTACAATATAATAAAAGATTGTTGTGTGCTTAACAGAGGACAAACTAACACGATTTATTTGGATATTTATAATATAGCAGAAAAATAACAAACGAGTATGTACGAAATATACGCTTTCCAAAAATGAAAAGTAAAAACGCACTACTCACACAAACACGATATGTATGATGGCACTAAAAACACCTCCCCGACAGCGGCACCAAAATTGATGTGGGTAAAATCGTACACGTTTTAGAAAAAACGCGTATAATTGGCAAGTATTAAGCGTTACGTTTTAGGACAAACGTAAAACCGAATAAGTGCGAGTTCGATCTCGAAGGAGGTGTGTGATGTGTGCCAATACGTATAAAACAATGTTTTGATTAGTGTCGTTTTTGGGTTTAAAGAGAGAAAATTAAAAGACGAGTTACACTACGATTAAACTACAACGAATAACGTAAAATGTAAACGTAAATACGTAAAACGCGGCGAAATTAAAAATTTTAAACTAAAAACAATTTAAAGATTAAAATTAAGTCTAAAATAATATAAATAAGAATAAAAATTCAATAAATAAATTTTAAAACTTATTATCAATTAAATATTTAATTTTAAATGCTAATTAAAGCCCTAAAATTAAATATAATTAACAAAAAGTCGAAAATTATATTTTATAAAACTAATATCTTACTTTTTTTTGAACATTAACTAATATCTACTTATATTAATTAAATGCTAAAAAGTATTTTTCCTAAATTTATAAAACTATTTTTCTATTTTTAATTAGATAAAAACACTTTTTAAATGAAAATAATGATAAAAAATAATAACATCATGGGAAAAATAATTTTACTTTTTGAAAAATCCTAAAATACTTAACTTAACTTGAGAAAAATGAAAAAAGTTGAAAAAGTACATTTAGGTATAATAAGACAAAAACAGTAAGAATAAAAACTAATTTAAACTTAAAATAATGCTAAAAATATTAAAATAATCAGAAAAATAAAAATTTCTTTTCTAAAAATCTTAAAACAAATAATTAAACTGAGGAAAATAAAAAAATCTGAAAAATGTTGATTTAAAAGCACTAAAGACAAAAAATTTGAAAAACTGAAAGTGACTTGTGGAATCTTGTTTGTCTGTTAGCTAGCAGTGGGAAGAACAAGGCAAGCAGTGGGAAAGGAGTTCCCACTGCTCCTTCACAGAAACTAAAAAATCGGTGATTTCTTGCTTGAATCTTGGTGATTTTGGGCCATGAGGGCACCCCTACAACCAGTGGGTTGTAGGGAGTCAAGAACACACAAAAAACACAAACATCAAACACAAAAACCACAAAATCAAAGCAATTCCCTAACTGTTATAGCAAAAAGGGTAGGTCTGTGGGTCTGTGGCCAAACAGTGAGGTTTATAGCTTGTTTTATCCTATCAACATCCTTCAAAACCTCAATACCATATAATGCACATATAATATCACCTAAAAACTCAGTTATCACCAAAAATTTCACCACCAAAACCACAAACACACCCACAACAACTGCTGGTGTGTTTGGTTATGGCAGAAAGGTGAGATTGCTGATAAGTTAAACCTCTAAGTGAAATTTGAGTTACTTAAACTTGTAATAAAGCTTACCAATTTACAAAACAGATAGCTTACAACCTTAAGTCAACATAACATCTAGCACATTACCAAATTTCAAGAAAAATAACTTAAGATATATGCCCTAACCCTACTGTCTATTTTGGCCAAATTTTAACTACACTTGCAAATCCAAGGCTTATGCCTCTAATCCAAAAAAAAGCTATGAAACAACTTAGACTAAACCTAGACAAGTGGAGTAGACAAAATATGGCTGGCTTGTGTGACTCCCACTACTAACAATACCCAAAACCAAACACCACTATAACTACTCAAAACACTATTTTAACACACTAAATTAACACAAAACCACATCAAACATCTAGAAATTGATGCAAATATGCATAAAACATCAAAATAACAATATTCAAACAATAAAACCATCAATTCAAGCAGCCATTAGCAGATTCACAAAGAGCAAAAAGATTCTCAGAAAAGCAGAGAAAAAGGGGGTTCAAAGCTTACATTGCTTGGTTTACTTCCAAACCAAGAGAAAAGCCGATTCCACCAGATTTTGAATACTTGACTGATCTCCTTGGGTTATGTAACAAGATTATGAGAGCTTAATTGGAAGGCCTTGTTGATGGGACTACCACAGTCTCAAGGACAAAATCATGAAGAGTTGTGATGGAAGGGGTAATTGAAACCTACTAAAAAACAACATACAAACAACAAGAAATTCAAGCACCAAATTCTTGGCTAAAAGCTTGTTGTCACCAAGCTTTTGGTTAAGAAATTTGGTATAGTGAGATAACACATAACAAAAAGGAAAATTTTAAACCAAATCTGATTTTTCAAAATAAAAAAAACTTAAAAGTGTGCAAAAAATAACACTAAACCAAACTTGCTTATAAACTTGGTTGTCAAGCCAGTTTATAAGCAGCTTATGCCTTAAGTGGATCTCAAAACGTATTTTAACAAAGTTCTTTGAAATAAAATGTTTTGATACAAAGAAAAGTACAAGACTGAAAATTTAAAATTTGCAAATATTTAAAAAGACAGAATATTAATGGAACTCAAATCTTATTTAATCAAAATTTCACTACATTTCATAGAAATATGAAGAAATAAAATTTGGAACAAAAGGCACAAGCACAAGCTACTGGCTCTTTTTATAGTGGCTTATGAAGATTCTAAAATTACAATAAACAATGAAAAACCCTAGCTCATACAATTTCGGGAATGCCCTTGAATAATTCGAATTTTAAACTTGGTCAAACTGCACATGTGATTTCCTTGGTGCCAGCTGTGGTATGAATGATCTGAGACGTTCATGTGGTCCTTTGGGGACAAGGAATATGTTGGAAATTATTTGTTATGTTTCAAGTACCGTTAGTGTATTCTAAGTACTGTCAGTGTTATGTAAGTACCGTTAGTATTAACGCGATACATAGTAAGTACTGCTACTTATAAATTAAGTACTGCTATGATGATTAGGACGAATATATATTTGTATAAGATATATCATAGTTATAGTTAGAGTATATCTTATGTGATATACCTAAATAGTTAGAATATTGATAATATATCGTCTGTGATATAGTTATCTTAATAGAATATTCTAAGGTTTCTAGGGTTCCTTACTCTATAAAAGGAACATAGGTACAATGTCTTTCGTGTACCTCATTTAAGTCGATTAATAAGAGAATCGAATAGTTAAAAGTAATTCGGTTCTTCTGTGCTTTATAAGTTAGATTCCACATAACTTATTTTTTGTTAGTAAGAGTGCTCAAAGTGTTTTAGTTTGATTACAAACTACTATACTAATTCTTAATAGAATATAGATCCAACCAAAGGGATCAACAAGTTGTATCAGAGCTTGGTGAGAAACTCTGAAAAAGAAGAACACAACCCCAAACACTTCAGACATCCCAAAACTCAATGTCTCAACCAGAAGGTGATGATGCTCACTTGAATTATGTTCAGAACCCTGATCCTATACCACAGGGACAACTACAAGTTGTGCATCTTGCACCAGCACAAGGTGTTCAAGTCGTGAATGTTGTAGCTACCTCTTCACCAACACCTTCTCATACTCTGTCTGCTGTTAAACTCCTAGTTCTCAAAGGTGACAATTATGAGACATGGGCTATGCAGATGGAACATTAGTTGAATCACATAGATCATACTGTATGGCAAGTTATCAAGAATGGGAATACACCAAAGAAGCTACAGTGGTTGCCAGACAATACATGCTATGTTCTACCTGCTGTGACTGCTGAGGAGGTACAAGTAGAGATCAGAGAGAGAAAAGCCAGAACTGCTTTGGCTATGGCTCTTTCTGAATACATTCTACCAAGCTTTTATCATTATAAGGATGCTAAAGCTATGTGGGATGCTGTAAAACTTAGATTTGGGGGCAATGACAAATCTAAGAAGATTAATAAGGTTGTTCTTAAGCAAGAATTTGATAACTTATCAATTACCAGTATAAAGGAGGTACATGGTGGATATGGAAGGTTTAGTAAGTTGCTTATTCAGTTGGCAGTTTATGGACAAGTAATTCCTAATGAAGAAGCTAATTTAAAATTCTTAAGAAGTGTTCCACCAGAATGGAAAGCAATGGCTATGCACTTCATCACAAGAGATGATTTGGAAACAATTCCTTTTGATCATCTCTACAAAAATCTTAGAGCATATGAGATGGATGGGAAAGGCACTAAAGTAAAGACAACGACTACTTCAAAGTCTAACGTGGCTTTTGTATCATATGGGAACATCGGTACTTACTTTCATAATACCACTAGTGGATCTAGCAGCGGTACATACTTCACAAATACCGCTGGAGGACTTACAAGCAGTACTTACCCACAAAGTATTAAAAGCAGTCAAATAGTCTCTCAAAATCCACATGGAAGGTCTTCACCATTGTTTAGTGACAATGATGCCTTCTCATTCTTCGCTGGACAAGACAACAGGCCAAGATTAACACTTAATGACTTGTTCCAAATGGATGATGCTGATGTTGAAGAGATGGATCTTAAATGGCAAGCTGCTATGGTGTCAGTAAGATCTAATAGGTTCTTCAAGAAGACTGGAAGAAAAATGACTGTTGATCTTAATGAGCCATTAGGATATAACAAGTCCAAAGTTGAATGCTATAACTGTGGAAGGAATGGACACTTTGAAAGAGAATGCTCTAGAGATAAAGCTGAGGATAGCAATCAGAAGTCCAAGCGCAGCTATAGAACAAGTCCAAGAATAACTGAAAGCTTTCCAAAAGGAAACAACAGGAGTCCTAAAGGAACCAAAGCATTGGTTACTGTAGATGGAGTGGTGAACTGGGAAGAAGAAGAAGAAGAAGAAGAGCTTGGTTTAATGGCTCTCTCACATGCAGATACTGAGGTACATCCTTGTTCTAAAGACTGTGTTCTTAAATTTAATAGCCTAAAAGTATAACTAGAGGAACAGTATCAAAAGGTTAACACATGCACTATAGAATTAACCGCTTTTAAACAGGGTGTTGTTAAATTAGAAGAAAATATAGTTTTGTACAAAAAGGATCAACAAAACTATGAAGAGAAAATAAGGATTTTGACTTATCAAATGAGGGAAAAAGATGTGGAAATAAAAGCTTTTGAATGAAAACTATTAAAAATATCAATAGAAAATGAAGCTTTAAAAGCCAGTTTTTGTAATGAAAGGGAAGTGATTAATCATTGGCAAAAATCCTCTAAAGGATTAGGAAAATTGATTAATTCACAAATGGGGTATTATGATAAAACAGGCCTAGGATATATTAAGGACCAACCTAGGATAAGCTTAACTGACAAGGACTTATCAAAAGGGATTTTTGATAGTTCTAGTAAGGTAGATGATACACCTGAAAATGATAGATATGCTGAAGGAATGAAGGCAGTTCCTCCACCACTATCAGGAATTTTCATGCCCCCTTGTAATGATACAAGTATAGAGTTAGAATAACCAAAGGTTAATAATGTCTTTAACTCTAGTACTTTGTCCCAAGAAAAGAGTGATGTGACCAAAAATATTATTTATCCACCTTTCATGAAAAATTTTGTTTATGAGGAATCTAAGCTTAGTTCTGCTCCCAAGCAGGTAAAAACTCCTAGCAAGATATTGGAAAACAATGTAAAACATAATAAAGCCAAAAGGGATGGGCTAGGTTTTGAAAAAGTAAAGTCAAAACAAACTTTTGGGTCTTCTTTAAGAAGAAAAGGATGTTATGTTTGTGGTAATCTAAATCATTTTATCAAAGATCGTACATTACATGAAGATAAATTGTGAAACAAAAGGCTACACAAAGGGTCATGCAAAACAATAATGGAAAAAATGCACAGGTTTATAGAAATCAGAAGCTTAAAAATGACAAACCTAAGTTTGATCACACAAGGGTAGTAAAACAGATTAAAAATAACTCTACCAAAAGTTTTGTTCCTAGGACAGTACTTATGAAACAAGGTCTAGTACCTTTAAAGTCTGGTAAAGCAAGTACCGGCAAGTCTAGACCTGCAAGTACTGCTAGACCAAACTTAAGTACTGTTGGTTTAATGTCTGTAAAACCAAAGTTCTCTAAGACTTCTAAGAAAGTTTTTGAAAAAGTTAAAACACCTAGAAGTAAGGATAAGAACAAACTAGTGCAAATGTGGGTTCCTAAAAGAGATAAATCATGTGTTAAAGCAAGTACCGCTAAAGCAGTACTTAAGTCAAAGAAGTATGAGCACATAGAGTCACCCTATGACTTTGACTACATAATTGAAACCATGAAGTATAAGAGTAAAAGTAGCATTACTGGGAATGCTTCAGTACAAACTCTTAAATGTGTAGGTCCTACAAGATCCGAGCCAAATGTGGCTTGGGTCCCTGTTAAAAACTAATGAGTTTTATTTGTGTGCAGGGGCATCTATCTGATGAATTGAAAGATAAAGGTATAGTAGATAGTGAATGCTCAAGACACATGACAAGAAACAAAGATTTTCTTGCTGAATTTGAAGAATTCAGAGGAGGTCCAGTAGCCTTTGGGGGTAGCAAAGGTAGAATCACTGGCAAAGGGAAAATCAACACAGGAAAGTTGGAATTTGAAGATGTGTTCTTTGTAAAAGAATTGAATGAGTTCAATCTCTTTTCTGTATCACTGATAGGTGTGTAAACACCCATCCTTTTACCACTTAATTCTGGCTAAAACAAGACCAAAACACGTATTTAATATCATTTGTTTGGAATTATGCGTGGTTTTTGTGTTTATTGTGATTTCAGAGCTAACCGGATGAATATTAAAGAAAACATGGGATTGCACGGATTTTATCAAGGAAAAAGACTCAGGATAAAGTCTATTGTCCAAGAGATGCAAAAGATTTGAAGTCGCTGGGCCTATTCGAAGATTTATCAAAGAAAAGGACCAAAGACGAAAGATTTACATAAGTCGAAGAAACTCAAGTCTATTTAACGAAGAAATTAAAAGACGAGTTGGATTTAATCGACGACAAATCCCGAATCAGAATCGAAAACGTCAACTTTTCTGAAAAGACGAGAAGACAAGAAGAAAGGGAGAAAGCCCACTCACCAACCAACCACTAGGAGTATAAATAGATTCTCCCTTCACATTTTAGGGAGTTAGCTTCATTTTTCTTTTTCCAGTTCTTAGGTTCGGTTCATCACAAACACCATTAGGGTGTTTGGTGATTTTCATCTTTTTCTTTCAATCTTGTAACTCTTAATCATTACTCTTGTTATTTTTACATTAATCAATCTATTCCATCTTTTCATTCATCTTGATCTTCATCATCTTCTATTTCAAGTTCTTAAGTTTTTATTTGATTCAAGTTTGATCTTAAAAAGTTGTTGATTTAGTGTTTTTATTGATGGGATTTGTTACTTATGGTATTTAAATGATTTATGTTTGATTTGGTTAAACCTTTTTGATTATTGAGTTTGATTTTGATAAAATCCGAGTCCCCTGTCTTCGCATTTCTACAGTACTGTGTTCCCAGATTCCGAATAGGGATTCTGGGGTTGCCTTTATTCGGAATATTTCAATTATTCCGACTAGAGGTTGTTTTTCTTTTTTATTCGGAATATCACATATATTCCGAATAGTCCTTATATTCCGAATAGGCATTATTTTCCGAATAGAGCACATTATTCCGAGTAAGGTATTTTTCCGAATAGGCCATATTTTATTCCGCATAGTAAAACATTCAGCATAGAGCACATTATTCCGCATAGAGGTTATTTTCCGAATAGGCATATTTTTCCGAATAGAGGTGTTATTCCGCATAGAACAACTTTTCCGCATAGGGTTAACTTTTTCGCATGGTTTCTTTCTTTCCGCATAGAGGTTATTTTCCGAATAAGGGCATTTTTCCGAATAGGCTTGTTTGACATTCCGAATAGAGCTGTCTTTCCGAATTGGCCATACTTTCCGCATAAGACATACATTCCGCATAGGCTATTTTTCAGAAAGGGTATTTTTCCAGTATTAATTCAAGTTTTGCTTTTTTTTATTTGTTGCTTGTTTTAAGTTTATATCTTTACCATTTTATTCCCTTCCCTGTTTAGTAGAATAGAAAACCAAATCCACTTTTTGTCACCAAGAACAAATCATTCCACTTTTAACTGAGATCAATTCGAGAGGACACCGAGAATTATTATGAACCCATAGCAAAATGCTTGTATCAAATGGCGCCGCTGCCGGCTCTTCTCGTTAAGATCAAAAGTTTTTTGTGAGAACTTGGATTTTTGGATCCGTTCCCCGTGAACGTTACTTTTTCACAAAAGTTTTCAAAAAATCCTAAAAAATATAAAATTTTCAAAAATACAAAAAAAATTAAAAAACACAAAAACCAAAAATATTTTTGCTTTGTTTTTCTTTGTTCGTTCTTTTGCAGGTGTATGCGCACTCGATCCACGTCATATCAAGAGCCCGAGCCTCTCGATCACTTAGACATGGCCGGTGTACCACCTCCAAACAATAATAACAACAACAACCCGCCTTTCAACAACATGAACAATAACAACAACAATGAGCCCTTTCCGGATAATCGCCCGATGATTGAACTGCTGCAAGCTCATGTAGATGGCAACACGGATCCAATTGTCATACCTCCAATTGCCGCCAACAACTTTGAGCTAAAATCAGGCTTTATCCAGATGGTCTCCGCTCAACCATTCTTAGGACGAACCATTGATGATCCACACGACCATATCAAGAGATTTTTGCAACTCACCAACACGGTCAAGTTCAATGGTGTTCCACAAGAGGTTATAAGGTTACAACTTTTTCCCTTTTCTTTAGAGGGACAAGCCCGACATTGGCTTGCTAAGGAACCGCCACAGAGTATTCTCTCGTGGACGGATTTGGAAACTAAGTTCATAAATTACTTTTTTCCACCCTCTCGTACTACCACTTTGCGGAATGAAATCATAAATTTTGAACAAAAGTACGATGAGTCGTTCAGTGAATCTTGGGATCGTTTCAAAGATCTTTTAAGAAAATGCCCACAACATGGTTTTACCAAAGTACATCAAATCAATAATTTTTACAATGGTTTAAGCATGAGTGACCAAGATTCACTGAACAGTGCCTCGGGGGGTAATTTATTGGCTAAGACTTCCAATGCTGCTTGGGATATCATTGAGAACAAATCTCGTGTGCAAACCAAGAGTATTAGGACCAATGTCGCCAGTGCTAGCACTAATGACAGCGACAAGCGATTAGACAAAATCACTACTCTTCTTGAATCGCTTGTCATCCACACCGTCAGCAACAACAACAGCAACAACGCCAAAAACGCTCAAGTGAACGCTGTCAGCCAACCTTGTGAAATATGTGGTGGTCCTCACTCTTACACAACTTGTACCGCCACCCAAGATTACCCTGCAGAGAATGTGAATGCAGCATATGGCACCTATCAACAACCTGCTTATCAAGCTAGACCTCAAGGTGACCGTAACTTGCTTAGCTACCGCAGCAACAACTATCTTTCACCACCTGGTTTCCCTCCTGCCAACCCAAACCAACAACAAAACCTTAATCGCCCTCCTCAACAACAACAACAACCTCGACAACCATACATCCCACCTCACAAGCAGCAACAACCACCTCAACGAAACAACCAAGTCTACCAAAAACCTGCTTACCAACCACCTGCATACAATGCTCCTCCCAACCAACCCACCGCTCTTCACCAAGAAGTGGAAACTTATATGAGGACTAACGATGCGATAGTGGGAAATCTTCAGAGAGAGGTGCTCAACCTGAAAGCCGACTTGGTCAAGCAAGGAAATGATTTGAGAGCAGATATGAGAAATACGTTGGATAGCCAAACTAATGATCTAAGGAACATGATGGCTAGTTTTTTCCAAAGTAGTCAACCCTCTTCTTCGGGTACTCTTCCGAGTAACACCGTTGCGAATCCAAGAGGGGAGATGAAAGCAATCACCACTCGAAGTGGCAAAGGTACCAAGGAACCCGAGCTTCCTATACCTCCACCGGTGGTTGTGACTACGGAGAACGAGTCACCTGCTCCTATTCCTCCTCCTTCTCCTTCCCCAAATTCTCCACCTCTTTCTTCTACCCCTCCTCCACCCGTGGCTGTGAGTGATCCTATTCTCCCAAAGCCTTCCTCTTCGTCCAATATACCTTATCCATCTAGGTTGAGGAAAGAGAAGCAAAAGAGCAAGGATGATATTCAGGTTTCGAATTTCCTTAAAATGTTCAAACAACTGAATTTCAATATCTCCTTCGCTGAGGCTCTCGCTCACATGCCCAAATACGCAAAAATGTTTAAAGATCTTCTGAGCGACAAGGAAAAGCTCCTCGATATTTCCAACACCCAACTTAATGAGAATTGCTCTGCAGTACTCTTAAGGAAATTGCCAACCAAGCTTGGTGATCCGGGTCGTTTTCTTATCCCTTGCAATTTCCCGGGAGTAGAGAATTGCATGGCCCTAGCCGATCTAGGTGCCAGTATTAATCTCATGCCTCTAAGTGTTTGGAAGCAATTATCTCTCCTAGAGCTTGTCCCCACCAAAATGACTTTGGAATTGGCCAACCGTACGGTTGCTTATCCAGTGGGGATAGCCGAAGACGTCATTGTAGGAGTCAACAAATTCACCTTCCCTGCTGATTTTGTTGTCGTCGACTACGAGATGGACCCCCGTGTGCCACTAATTGTTGGTCGTCCATTCTTGAGGACCGGTCGCACTCTCATTGATGTTGAAGCCGGTGAGCTTATCATGAGAGTGGGTGACGATAAAGTAGTCTTCAACATGGGAAAGTTGTCTAAACAACCTTACTCATATGAGAGCGTTAATTGTATTGACGTTCTTGATGAGGCTTGTGAAAAACACTTTAATGATGCTTGCAAAAGTATTCCTACCTCTCTTTCCAATGTTGAGACCGTGTCCTCTATTGATTCATCGTTGTCTCTATTTGGAGATAGTGATTTATTTTGGAACAATCTTGAAGATACCATGGGAGATGCGACTTTAGCTACTAATGATTCTCCTATCGATGGGGATGAAGACATGAATTTCTTTGACAATCTTCTCAACGAAGACAATCCTTCGCCTCCATCTCCCACGGTCATTGCTATCGATACTCCGACTTTGAAAACGCCTCCCGTCGAAAATCCTCCGGATTTGGAACTTAAGGAGTTGCCGCCACACCTCGAGTACGTGTTCCTTGATGACAACAAGAAGTCACCCGTCATTATTGCAACGGATTTGAAAGATGAAGAGAAGACTCACCTCGTTGCTGTATTGAAAGCTCACAAGAAGGCTATTGCATGGAAAATCTCGGATATTCGTGGAATTGATCCTCACTTCTGCACACACAAAATTCTCATGGAGGACGACTTTAAGCCCACGATTCAAAGCCAACGAAGGGTGAATCCAAAAATACATGAAGTCATCAAAACAGAGGTTATCAAACTTCTTGATGCGGGTATGATTTACCCTATTTCGGATTCACCATGGGTTAGTCCAATCCATTGTGTGCCTAAGAAGGGCGGAATAACCGTTGTTCCCAACTAACACAACGAGTTGATTCCCACTCGTCTCGTTACTGGGTGGAGAGTTTGTATAGACTACCGCAAACTCAATGATGCCACGAGAAAGGATCATTTCCCTCTACCTTTTATGGACCAAATGCTTGAACGCTTAGCGGGTAATGAATATTACTGCTTTCTTGATGGTTTCTCGGGTTATTTCCAAATACCCATCGATCCCCAAGATCAAGAGAAGACTACATTCACTTGTCCCTATGGCACTTTTGCTTACAAAAGAATGCCTTTCGGCTTATGTAATGCGCCCAGGACTTTCCAAAGGTGTATGTTAGC
The DNA here is from genome assembly GCA_025667525.1 of Glebionis coronaria. Classification (NCBI taxonomy): domain Eukaryota; kingdom Viridiplantae; phylum Streptophyta; class Magnoliopsida; order Asterales; family Asteraceae; genus Glebionis; species Glebionis coronaria. Next base: position 801,839 of record JANFOE010000424.1, read on the forward strand.
TATCTTCCATGACATGGTTGAACAAACCATGGAAGTCTTCATGGATGATTTCTCGGTCTTCGGGGATTCCTTCTCTTCTTGCCTTGCCAATTTGGAACGTATGCTAAAGTGGTGCGAAGACACTCGCCTTGTTCTGAATTGGGAAAAATGCCATTTTATGGTAAAAGAAGGCATCATGCTGGGACACAAGATCTCCAAAGCCGGTCTTGAAGTAGACCGTGCTAAAGTCGATGTTATCGCCAAGTTGCCTCCACCTTCAACCGTGAAGGGTGTGAGAAGTTTCCTGGGTCATGCGGGCTTCTACTGTCGATTCATCAAAGATTTTTCTCAACTCGCTCGCCCGATGACCCACCTCTTGGAAAAAGATACTCCTTTTATCTTCTCCAAAGAGTGCCTGGAAGCCTTCAACTCGCTTAAGGATAAGCTAACTAAGGCACCCGTCTTGGTTACCCCTAATTGGGAGCTTCCCTTTGAGTTGATGTGCGATGCTAGTGATTTTGCTATTGGAGCGGTTCTTGGACAAAGAGTGAACAAACACTTCCAACCGATCCATTACGCTAGCAAGACAATGACTGGGGCACAATTGCATTATACGAAAACCGAAAAAGAGCTTTTAGCTGTTGTCTATGCTTTTGAAAAATTCCGCCCCTATCTTGTCCTTTCCACCACCATCGTGTATACCGATCATTCCGCGCTGAAGTACTTGTTGACAAAGCAAGATTCCAAACCAAGACTTCTTCGCTGGGTTTTGCTGCTCCAGGAATTTAAAATCGAAATTCGCGATAAAAAAGGAGCAGAAAACCTAGCCGCGGATCATCTCAGCAGACTTGAGGATCCTTACCAAGGGGATCATCCGACCAAAGAAATCAATGATTCTTTTCCCTTGGAGACCTTAATGTCTATAAACTCGAAGCCGAATGAAACCCCGTGGTTTGCGGACTTTGCAAACTACTTAGCGGGTGGAATTCTCAAGGAAGGGTTGACGTCTCAACAAAAGAAAAAGTTCTTCACCGACATTAAGACTTACTTTTGGGACGACCCTTACCTATTCAAACAATGTGCTGACCTGATTATCCGCCGATGTGTTGATGGACCGGCAGCGTCTGAAATTCTTGATGCTTGCCACAAAGGACCCACCGGTGGTCACTTTGGTCCCAACTACACCGCTAAAAAAGTGTTTGATTCGGGATTTTATTGGCCCTCCATTTATCGTGACGCTCACGATATGGTTAAACGATGTGATGTTTGCCAAAAGCAAGGCAAAATCACACATAAAGACGAGATGCCTTAGAATTTCATACAGGAATGTGAAATTTTTGACGTGTGGGGTATCGACTTATTGGGGCAATTCCCTTCATCTAAAGGAAACAAATACATCCTTGTAGCCGTTGACTACGTTTCTAAGTGGGTTGAAGCTAAAGCTTTGCCTACTAATGACGCAAGGGTGGTTTGTAACTTTTTGAAAGCTCTTTTCACTAGATTCGGTGTGCCTCGCGCCATTATTAGTGATCGTGGGACTCATTTCTGCAATGACCAATTTGCTCGAGTCATGGCTAAGTACGGTGTAAACCATCGTCTTTCCACCGCCTACCACCCACAAACTAATGGCCAGGCTGAAATATCCAACCGAGGACTAAAGCGAATTCTGGAAAGAACCGTGGGAGAGCATCGTGCCGCATGGGCTGATAAACTCGATGATGCTTTGTGGGCTTTCCGTACTGCTTACAAGACCCCGATCGGCTGTACGCCTTATCGTCTTGTGTACGGGAAAGCGTGCCACCTCTCCATTGAGTTGGAGCACAAGGCTTATTGGGCCTTGAAGTGGGCTAATTTTGATATAAACAAAGCCGGTGACCTACGCAAGATCCAACTCAATGAGCTGAATGAACTTCGGAATGAGGCTTATGAAAATTCTTTGATCTATAAGGAACGAACTAAGCTCATTCACGACTCCAAGATCAAAAACCGAGAGTTCCATGTTGGAGACAAAGTCTTACTTTTTAACTCTCGGTTGAAAATCTTTTCGGGCGAGCTCAAATCTCGTTGGTCCGGCCCATTCACCATTGCCCAAATTTTTCCATATGGTACTCTCGAGCTCGCTCAACCTAATGGACCGAATTTTAAGGTGAATGGCCAACGAGTGAAGTTGTACTTTGGTGAGGACACCTCTCACGAGGTGATTCCATCCCTTACCACGTTCCCCATGAACTAATTTTGGGTCGAGTCAGGCTCGTGACTCGGTTATCAAAAACAAGCGCTCCTCGGGAGGCAGCCCGAGTATCTATCCCTTTAACCCCCTAAGTGTAGGGGAGGACCTATTTTGGTCATTTGTGTTTGTGTGGTGATGTGATTACAGGGATAACTGCAATCTTGGAAAATTGAAGAACCGTGCTCCCGTGTTATCAGAAATCCGGTTCTATCTCTCCACTATCGTGATTCAATTTTCTTCATACTCACATTTGAAATTGATCACTTTAGTCGTCTCTTCCTTAACTCGAGTTAACCAACGTGAACAATGTCATAAGTGTAGGGGAGAATTTTCCCACATGCTTAAACATTTAGGACAATGTTTATCTTAAGTGTAGGGGGGACTTCTATCGAAGTTTTAAGTGGACTTTTCCATAAAATCCTATTTTTCAACATTTTTCAAATTTTTTATTAACTTTGGCCATTTAGTCGTAATTTTTAAATTTTTATCGTTGCTTCCATATGTATATATTCCGCAATAAAGACAAAAATATTAATAAAGTGGTGTAGCTAGTTTAGAAATCTTTGATCTATTAGGCCCGTTGCGTTTATTTTAACTCAACCCGAATAGACTTATTCAAGTTTATTCTAGCTAGTATCCTTAACCATATAGACCTTAATTGGTTTATTAGGCTAAGTATCCACGAGTCTCATTACTTGAGATTTTAAATTGTGGAGGACGAGAAATGATAGAGTCAATTATAAGTCGGTATTCTTGCGCAAGCTCACTTGGTGTAATTATTTGCCTATTCTCCCATCACTTGCTAATAATTTATCTGCAATAAGTAAGGTCTTACGATTTGAAAAGTTACTTAGCTTCTAGCCTAAGATCGTTTAAAAGTTGCTCGGTAATGATAAGAGTTCATAGCCAAGGCATAACTTATGAAGCGGGGCGCGAAGATTGGCGAGTCCGAAAAGGCCCTAACAAGGCATGAGGATTCAATTTTATTGCTGAAGATCCAAAGTGATGTGAAAAGCATTATTCCTAAAGTCGATATGAAGGATCAAGACTCACGACGAAAAGCAATCAACTCCCATAAAGATCATGGAGAAGTCTATCCGAAAAGACCCTAACAAGGTATGAGGATAAATAGATCCAAGTCCGAAAAGGAGGCGGATCGTTGTATCTCGAAATCCCAATTAGAGATTAAAGAAATAATCATGAAGTCGTGGTCAACAAAGTTGGAGTACCCCTCAAAAGTCTCCAAGTGAAGAAAACTCTATTATGATGAAAAGACCATTATCTCAAGAACGTCTCTCGAAGATATGAAGTATGAAGTACATGCCAAATATCGGCCCGAGAAAGGTCTCAAATCGTGAACCGAGTTATGCCAAGATATGAACTTTTTGATATCTCGAGAAGCAGTTTTAATAGATTTTGTCCTTTAGCTAACTATTGATCAAATCGTCCCACTTTGCTTTCAGCCTAAATAAACTATCGAAATAAGTCCAAAAATGCATCTTCATGATCATTCTAAGACAAAAATAAAATATAAGAGATACACCTAGGAATAAGGGAGTTTAAGCATTTAATTAAGCCATGTGTGTAAGTGTTTGATTTACTAACTTATAATAACAATGATCTCGTTTTTAAGCTTAGTTTGGGGAACGTGAAACTTGAGGGTGATAAATCTTCGCAACACCAAAGCCCTAATGTAAGTCCTTGATTTCTTTACAAGTTATTTCCATCCTTTTGTTTATTTTAAAAGTTTTAATTTCTCTTAGCATTCTAATTTTTGTTTAGTAGAATTTAAATAAGGCCAAGGTTAATTAATTATGAGAAAAATGTAAATTTGCTTTATCACTAAGCATTGCATGAGGGCATGGCAATGGTTAAGTGTAGGGGATTTGATAGGTGTGTAAACACCCATCCTTTTACCACTTAATTCTGGCTAAAACAAGACCAAAACACGTATTTAATATCATTTGTTTGGAATTATGCGTGGTTTTTGTGTTTATTGTGATTTCAGAGCTAACCGGATGAATATTAAAGAAAACATGGGATTGCACGGATTTTATCAAGGAAAAAGACTCAGGATAAAGTCTATTGTCCAAGAGATGCAAAAGATTTGAAGTCACTGGGCCTATTCGAAGATTTATCAAAGAAAAGGACCAAAGACGGAAGATTTACATAAGTCGAAGAAACTCAAGTCTATTTAACGAAGAAATTAAAAGACGAGTTGGATTTAATCGACGACAAATCCCGAATCAGAATCGAAAACGTCAACTTTTCTGAAAAGACGAGAAGACAAGAAGAAAGGGAGAAAGCCCACTTACCAACCAACCACTAGGAGTATAAATAGATTCTCCCTTCACATTTTAGGGAGTTAGCTTCATTTTTCTTTTTCCAGTTCTTAGGTTCGGTTCATCACAAACACCATTAGGGTGTTTGGTGATTTTCATATTTTTCTTTCAATCTTGTAACTCTTAATCATTACTCTTGTTATTTTTACATTAATCAATCTATTCCATCTTTTCATTCATCTTGATCTTCATCATCTTCTATTTCAAGTTCTTAAGTTTTTATTTGATTCAAGTTTGATCTTAAAAAGTTGTTGATTTAGTGTTTTTATTGATGGGATTTGTTACTTATGGTATTTAAATGATTTATGTTTGATTTGGTTAAACCTTTTTGATTATTGAGTTTGATTTTGATAAAATCCGAGTCCCCTGTTCTTCGCATTTCTACAGTACTGTGTTCCCAGATTCCGAATAGGGATTCTGGGGTTGCCTTTATTCGGAATATTTCAATTATTCCGAGTAGAGGTTGTTTTTCTTCTTTATTCGGAATATCACATATATTCCGAATAGTCCTTATATTCCGAATAGGCATTATTTTCCGAATAGAGCACATTATTCCGAGTAAGGTATTTTAGTGATTTAGTTGGTTACTCAAGTGGGATTTTAGTGATTTAGGGAAGATTGATTTGGTTGAATTGAGCGATGATCATTGATAAGAGAGATAGGGAGGCGGAGGATGGTGATCTGATTTGATTTTGTTTTGAGATTGAGAGAGATAGACTGCGTTTTGGTTATCTGTGGAGAGAGAGAGGGTTGATAGAACCGGAGGAAAGTAGAGTCTATTTTTTGGTGTGTGTGATTTAGTCAAACAAGAAAACATTATCTTGTGTTTGACGGAGGAAACAAGGCAAGTGGCCTCTTCATACAGTGTCTCCACGTGGTGTAGGGCTTTAAATGTGGCGGATATAACAAAGAAACAGCAAATATTTGGGGCGGTGAGATATTTTTGATTGGGCCACGTGGAACTGGACTTGGGAAACAGTTTGAAGAAAACGTGTTTAACTTATATCAGATTTTTTTTAAAACATTTACAAATATCCGATTTTCTTTTAATTTTAGAAAAAATCAGTTTTTCTCTTTTTATTTTTTATATTTTAGAAAGTTTTTTTTTTAAGTTGCGTTATTTTTTTATTATTTTTTTATTTTTTATTTTTTATTTTGAATTTTTTTTTTTTTTTTTTCGATATTAACTTTTTTTTTATATATTTTTTATTTATTTAAATTGTTTTTATTTTTATTTTGATTAAATAAAAGTATTGGGACAAAGTGACGTGATATAGTGACAAGGATTATTTAGCTGACGGATTGTTGAGGCGGTTATTCTGAAAGTTAACGTGGAAAAATCCTGTGAATTTCATTTTCTTGGTTTATCCACGATTTGTCAAGTATCGTATTGGTCTTTCGACATTTACCACGATTATCTGTCTTCGACTTTCAATGGATTTTTTGAATTCGACATCAAACAAGGGAGAATCATATAATTTGCAAGACAAGGTCAGAGAAAGTGGCATCACTTCATTTCGAATGCTTCAATATCATCTTGTCACTCTTTCAGGGATTCAAGGAGGGAGCGAATTTGTGACAATCTTTGGTCAAGATCGTCATATATTCATGGAATCAATGTTCACCATCTTGACCCAACTCGCAGAGCAACTCAACACTGAAATTTTTAATAACTCTGCATCGGCACTTGCTTATAAGGCTCTTGTGACACAACTCACGCCTTTCCTCCAATTCAATATCATCAAGTCTGAAAGTTCGATGCTTTGCCAATCATTTCTTCGAGATACACATACCGAGCTTCGAGTTTTTCGTGATACAATATTGAAACTCATGACCTCGGTCTCGTCTTCGATTTATGAAAGATCTCGACTTCAGCAAGGGTATGATAATGGAATGCAAGACTCTTCGATGCAAGAGGAAATTGGTCATACGATTGACAACTTGGAGCCTAACGATGCCAAGAGCACAGAATCAGGAGGACAACATGATGCCAGTGGCACGTCAGGGAATGTTCACGAGATTTCTCTTGATGACACCTTACCCATTTATGACGCAGAGCCTGCAAACATGGTACAATGTAATGTGGTTTATGATGTATATGCTGATGATATGCCGCATATTGAGAATTCTGAACCTAATTCTGACAAACATGGGATGGAAACGAGTGATAGCAATACCACTTCTGATTCATCCGATGTAAGTCATAATGGGGGAGAGATTGTTCAGAATGCTAAACATCATGATAATTATCCTATAACTGCTTCATTGACTGCTTCTGATTCCAAGATTAAAGAGCTTGGAACGATTGTAGCTCAACAATCAAAAGATCTTGAGGATGCCAAACTTGAATTTTCTAAGAAAACGGTCAAATTTGAAACATACTTTGAAAAACTTGAAAAATCAAACGTTGTTCTTGAAAGAAAATTGGATCAAACTGTTTTAGATTCTAAAGCTGAAAAGGATAATTTTTTGAAACAAATTCAACTGCTTGAATCTAAGTTGGCATCCCAAGATAACTTGCTCAAAGAGAATGAGACTTTAAAGGCCCAAGTACAGGAAAAGGTCTTTGCTATAGCTGCGTTGAAAAACGAGTTAAGGAAAAATAGAGGACCTAGTGTGGACACTAAGCTTGAAAAACCATCAATCTTGGGGAAACCGCCTACAAATCAGTTCGTCAGACAACCGATTGTCAGACAACCTACTGCATTTAGATCCGAGCGACCACAATCCTCGAGACCGCGGTTTGCCTCCCAAGTTGATTTGGTTCATCTTTTTAGACCAGTCACTCCAGCAACTAGGCCCAATGTGATCACTCCAGCTTTAGCAAGACCAAATCATATGATTGCCTCTAGTTTCCCTAAAAATACCAAGACCACGTCTAGAACTAGTTCAAATGACGTTTGCCATAAATCTGGTCAAAGGGAAGCTATTCAAAAGACACATGTAAGAGATAGCAATGTCCAACCTAGTCAGATGCCTTCTAGATTACCCAACACTGCTAACCGTAGCATGCCATCTTCTAGGAGCATCGATCAATCATCTAGGAATTATTCAGACATTAAATATGCTACTTGTAAAACATGTAGAAAATGTGTCTTTACGGTAAATCATGATGCTTGTGTCAAGAAATTACTTGATGAGGTGAACTCCCGTGCTAGAATTAAGTCCCAGTGGATAGCTAAAATCAAACCCTTTGGTAAAGTTTGGCGCCCCACTGGTAGAAATTTCACTCTTGTAGGAAACGAGTGCCCTTTAACTAGGATAGTCTCCGATTCTACTAAGTCTACTAGGGAGGAAACTGATAAAGATGATACTTCACTTACGCCTAAACTTAAGGTTTTCTATAAAAGGAAACGTTTGCCAGCCAAGACTAGTGAATCATCTACTCAGGTCGCCTCTGACACAAGTAAAGCCAACTGTGAATCCCCATGTGCTTCTATAATTGATATCGCTAACCCACGTCAAAGCATGCAAATTCCTAATGAGATTGCAGGTACCAAAGTTGATGTTCCAAAAGAACGAAGCGGTCCAATCTTTGTATTCCGTTCAACTAAGGACACTCTTAGAGTTTGGTTGCTGAAGAAGCAGATATCAGAGAAACAAATGTCTCAGGGGATTCATGGTTAAGTTGCACAAGGACTTACAGTCACATAACAGACTGTAACTCGATCTCCAAAGACAGGAAAGTTCATCCCGATGATGACTTATCCTAAAAAACGAGAAATTCATTTTTCTCGGGCATGAGCTTATGTTAAAAAACATTCCACGTTTTTAAGCTCATGCACAAGGACTTATAGTCACATCACAGACTATAACTCGATCATCAAAGAAAGGAAAGTTTATCGTCGATGGTAAACTTATCCTAAAAACGAGAAATTCATTTTTCTCGGGCATGAGCTTATATCAAAAAACATTCCAAGTTTTTAAGCTCATGCATCATGGCTCATCGTTAAATGTCAGACGATGACCCGTTCTTCAAAGGCAGGAAAGTTTATCGCCAATGGTAAACTTATCCTCATTAACGAGAAATTAAATTTTCTCGGACACGAACTTACGTTAAAACCATTCAAAGGTTTTAAGCTCGTGTACATGACTTACAGTTAAATGTCAGACTGTAACTCGAACTTAAAATAAAGGAAAGATTATCTTTTATGATAACTTATCCTCTTAACGAGAAATTCACCTTTCTCGGTCATGAGCTTGTCTTAAAACATTCGAAGTTTTAAGCTCAGAAAGGAAAGTGTATCTTTTTAATAAGAGAACTTTTCCTCATAACGAGAAATTAACCTTTCTCGGTCATGAGCTTTCCGTTAAAACAGTCAAAGTTTTCAAGCTCATGAAAACGACTTCTAAGTAAATGTCAGCTTAGAACTCGTTCTTCAGATAAAAGGAAAGTTTATCGCCGATGGTAACTTATCCTTAACAACGGGAAGTTTACAACTTCTCGGACTTGAGCTCACCTTTAAGATATTCAACATCTTAAGCTCAAGTAATTGGTTTTCAAAACTTTGAACACAATTTTTCAAGAATTTCTCAAAAGGTTTTTCTAAATCTTTCAAAATTGTGTGTTCAAAAACGTTTTGATAAAACGAGCATGTCTTCTGGAATCGATAATATTTACGAACCTAGAAATGTCATTCAATAATGACACGGGGTTGTAAATAAAGTTCGAGCAGAAGTTCAAACTTTTAAAACATGCTCAAAATGGTTTGCTATTATTTCAGATAGCAACCCGCTTTTCATAATCAAGTCAAGCATTTCACCGGAAAGCTTTGACTCAACAACGGGAATTAATTTTCTCGGGGACGTGACGAGGTGACCAACATTCGTGAACAAGAACCATGTGCTTCTTTCATATGATGTTCTCCATTATTCAGGTCCAACCTCGTACATTGCTAATCTTGTGAATTCATTATTATATCTGATCTTTGCACGTGTTAAATACCTTAAACTTGTGTTTAAAAGGTATTTAATTTACGTTTCAAGTACACCCTCATTAATTTGAGGGGGAGCTTGTGTAATTCATGAAGATAATTGGATTTACATTTTTCTTCCCAAATTTTCTTAAAATGCTATTAAATCAATTGATATTAAAAACATCGATTGGGTTAATATTTTTAATATGGGGGAGAAAATGTGATTTAATATGGGATATGATCAATCATAAATGGTTTGACTTAACGTGTTAGCTCATCCCGACATGTGCGAAATGTTTTCGAATATCGTAGCATATGTTAAGGGGGAGCAAAATGGATTTGCACTTCAAAATGGATTTCATGGTGACATTCACTTACCCAAAACATCTCTATTCACGACGGTGAAGATTGTGGTGACATAAGGATGGTAGGATAGGTTAAAGTCCAATGATTTCTCTAGAACCGGAGGAATCTTCCCAAGGACATTCCATAGCTAGAAATAGTAGTCCTTAGGAAAGATGGAGAAAGATTGTGAACGTAGCTGAATGCCGACCAAGTACTTAAGTTAGCACTGGAACAATCACAACAAGGTGCTAGTGATGACGTATTGGTAAGCATTGAAGGGGTTGAAGAATGAAAAAGAATTGTAAAGATAAAGGGTGTAAAGAAAGAAGCCCTCCTTACAACTTTAGGCAGAAACCGGGTCAATACATATGCTATTGAGGTCATTTTTGCTAATGATTCTCGGTATTGAAGAAAGACATCATGGACCCAGTGATGCAATGCACAACCCATCCCAGCTAACTCAGATATCTCTTAAAAGATATTTGTTTTAATCACACGGAGATAACACATTATCTGTTGATTTATTCACTCCGAATAAATTGGTATTGAAAAGGTGGCACTCCTCTCCAGCCTCCGATCACTAAAATCCAAAATGCACGATCGAGTCTAGAGCCATTTGAGATCATCAAATATCTCTTTAGGACATACTTTCATATTTACTTGCTTCTTCACACACTGTGAAAAGTAAGAAAGTTCTTAAGAGTCCTACGCAAAATCTTCATGATCTTGCCTGAACATCCGAGTAATACGAAAGTATTTACAATGAAGATGGAAATCCTTCTTGAGCGAATATCAAAAAGCTCATGGTAGGTGACTTGTGCGATTCTTTATGAATCAAACTTGTGATAACTGGAAAGCAACAGTGGTTTAATTCTTAAATGAATTTAAACACGTTCCAGGCCTCTACGCATTATCATATGATCTTGCCAAAACACTCAGAGTGACTCTTTATTGATCACAGTGACGAGTGAAAATCCTTCTAGTGTTAACATCAAACAGCACTTGGTAGGTAACTTGCAAGATTCTATATGAATCAAGCTAGTGACAACTGGAAAGCAACGATGGTGCGGTTCTTAATTGAACTTCACTTGTTCCAGGAACATGAATTGACGGCTTCAAATCATGCGGATAATATTATCCAAATGATTCACTCTTTACGTTCGCAGTCAGCTTTGGACGGTCGAGTAAAGAGAACGGGTTTACCCGCGAAATCTTGTCAAGGAGGTTCTTTATTGAAACTACCTGTCACAAGTACGATATTTAATATCGTCCAACGGTCTTCACCGACCGGAGGTAAAATGCTACCGAATTAGAATGAAATGTTCAAGGCCATTTCATCCGTGTATATTGTTTGTTGCTAACTGTCTTCTGCAGCGTAACAAGAAGGTGGCATTGCGTTGTACAACCCAGAAGAAGTCGTCACCACATGCTTATACTACATACACTTAGTACTTCAACAAATTCAAGAAAGTCTGAAGGTCAAGTCTTCCGCTGTATCAAACTCTGAAGCTTTCAAGAATTTAAAGGTATAAGTATGTGGAACATGATGTCACGAAGAGGCAAATTTCACAAGTGATGAATGCACAAGGTCAAGGCAAGGAAACATGCTCAAGACTAAAGTCAAAGATCATATCAAGCATATTCACAAGAACAAGATCGAAGACTCAAGCATAGATGCTAGGTTTAAGATTTTGTAAAATGGTGTGACCTCCCTTAGGGGGAGATTGTTGGAAATGTGTTTTCCCAAAGAAAGTCTCGGTCACATCATTATTAGCATAGATCACGAGCCATAGAATATTTAGAACTTTGTAACTTGGAGCGACCTCCCTTAGGGGGAGATTGTTGGAAATACGTTTTACGTATTTATGAAGGATCGGTCGCTCCAACGATAATTATGTAATGGGCTCGTGGTCCACTTAGTAATGTATAGTCCATATAGCCCACATGTAGGGTGGGCTATATATATACCCCTCCTAGCATGTTAGGAGGGGTTGGTTGGTTAGTTCATTCATTAACACTTTCATTTAATCTAATCACTTTCTCTCTCTACTTTTCTTCCCTCTCCTTTCTCTCTCTACACCACCATCTCCTCCTTCCCCATTTCCACCATTAATCAATAGATCCAATCCATCCATTAACAAATCCTTAGATTACGTAGGCCTTCATTCCGCATAGGCCATATTTTATTCCGCATAGTAAAACATTCAGCATAGAGCACATTATTCCGCATAGAGGTTATTTTCCGAATAGGCATATTTTTCCGAATAGAGGTGTTATTCCGCATAGAACAACTTTTCCACATAGGGTTAACTTTTCCGCATGGTTTCTTTCTTTCCGCATAGAGGTTATTTTCCGAATAAGGGCATTTTTCCGAATAGGCTTGTTTGACATTCCGAATAGAGCTGTCTTTCCGAATTGGCCATACTTTCCGCATAAGACATACATTCCGCATAGGCTATTTTTCAGAAAGGGTATTTTTCCAGTATTAATTCAAGTTTTGCTTTTTTTTATTTGTTGCTTGTTTTAAGCTTATATCTTTACCATTTTATTCCCTTCCCTGTTTAGTAGAATAGAAAACCAAATCCACTTTTTATCACCAAGAACAAATCATTCCACTTTTAACTGAGATCAATTCGAGAGGACACCGAGAATTATTATGAACCCATAGCAAAAATGCTTGTATCAATCACAAATGTGTGATAAGAAGAACAAGGTGCTATTCACAAACAAAGACTGCTTGGTGTTGTCTAAAGACTTTGAGATGCCTAAGGAATCTCAAATACTGCTTAAAGTACCTAGGCAAGAAAATATGTACACCTTTAATCTTCATACTATTACTCTAACAGGTGGTATTACATGTTTGCTAGCTAAGGCTTCTTTAGATGAGTCAAATTTGTGGCATAGAAGGTTAGGTCATGTGAATTTCAAGAATCTTAATAGATTGGTGAATAGAAATTTGGTTAGAGGTCTACCTAACAAATCTTTTCAAAATGATTTCACATGTGCTGCCTGTCAAAAAGGTAAACAACATAGAGCCTCTTGTAAGACCAAGACTGTTAACACTGTGACAAAACCTTTGCAGCTTTTGCATATGGATTTATTTAGTCCAGTTTCTATCAGAAGCATTAGTCATAAGACCTTTTGTCTACTCATAACTGATGATCATAGTAGATTCAGTTGGGTTTTCTTTCTAGCTCTTAAAAGTGAAACAAGTGAATTACTTAAGGATTTTATCATTTTAGTTGAAAAGCAGCTCACTAAACAAGTTTCAATCATTAGGACTGACAATGGGATAGAATTTAAGAATGCTGAATTTGATGAATTCGGTAGGTCTAAAGGAATGAAGAGACAATTTAGTAATCCTAGAACTCCACAACAAAATGGAGTAGCTGAAAGGAAGAATATGACACTGATTGAGGCTTCTAGAACTATGCTGGCTGATTTACTTTTGCCAAATACCTTTTGGGCAGAAGCAATCAATACTGCATGTTATGTGTTAAATAGAGTCCTAGTGACCAAGCTTCAAAACAAAACACCTTATGAACTCTTGACTGATGTAAAGCCTAACATAAGTCATTTAAGACCTTTTAGGTGTCATGTGTCTATACTAAATACTCTTGATTATTTGGGAAAGTTTGATGGAAAGTCTGATCCAGGATATCTTGTAGGATATTCAGTGCAAAGTAAAGCATATAGGGTTTATAATTTGGCAACTAAGAAGGTTGAAGAAAATGCTCATGTCAATTTCTTAGAAAATAAACCCAATGTCCCAGGAATAGGCTATGCTTGGATGTTTGATTTAGATTATCTAACTAACTCCATGGATTACTATTCTTTGCAAAAGGATTGTCAAACTAACAATGCAGGTGAGGAGTCAAGTGCAACTAATGCAGGTACTCAAGAAGATGTTTCTTCATCAGATGATGATGTTCATATCTATGTGCCCAACATGCCTACTGTTACTCCCATGTCTGCCACTCCCAAGAAGCAAACCATGCCATTAAATGATGATCAAGCCTCCCAGGAGCTTTAGAGGCTTCAAGATCAAGAAAAGAATGTTACATCTGCTAATAAGCATTCAGGAGAAGAATCTTTTGAGTCACAACACTCAGCAGCACATACTACACCTAGCGGTACTTCATCTGCAAGTACTGCTAAGTCAAAATCTGCCAAATCTGTTGACTCACTAGAAGAGATTTTACAAGCCTTGGACGATGAAGACTTATATGCTAGTCTAGCTGAAGGAATCTTCTCCAAAGCTTCCTATGATGAGCAGGGTGCAGTAACTGATTTCAACAATTTGGAAACAGAAATTCTAGTCAGTTCTATTCCCACTCATAAAGTCAACAACAACCATCCTACTACACAGATTATTGGAGATCCCAAATCTGCTGTACAAACCAGAAGACAACTTCAAACCAATATTGAAACTCATGCACTTGTGAGTTATGTCAAACAACAGAGAGAAGAAATTATAAAGATACTCAACATTGTTTGTTTGCCTGTTTCTTATCTCAAGTAGAGCCCAAAAACATTTCTCAGGCTCTTGATGAAGAAAGTTGGGTAGATGCCATGCAAGAAGAACTAACACAATTTGAGCTACAAAAAGTTTGGATTCTAGTGGATCTTCCCTCAGGTAAAAGAGTAATTGGTACTAGATGGGTCTTCAGGAACAAGAAGGATGAAAGAGGGGTTGTTGTGAGGAACAAGGCGAGACTTGTTGCTTAAGGATATAGACAGGAAGAGGGGATAGACTATGATGAGGTTTTTGCACCAGTGGCAAGGATAGAAGCCATTAGGTTATTTTTGGCCTTTGCATCATATATCGGATTTATAGTCTATCAAATGGATGTGAAAAGTGACTTTCTATATGGTACTATTTTAGTGGAGGTATATGTCTCAAAACCTCCAGGTTTTGTAGATCCTAAATTCCCCAATAGAGTCTACAAAGTTATCAAAGCACTTTATGGTCTGCATCAATCTCTAAGAGCCTGTTATGCAACCTAATCCAATTTTTAGCTAGAGCATAGATATATGAGAGGAACCATTGACAAAACTCTGTTCATCAAGAAGAATGCTAAGGACATCATTCTAGTTCAAGTTTATGTTGATGACATCAGTTTTGGTTCTACCAAGAAGACATGGTGTGAAGAGTTTGAAGCTTTGATGAAAGGAAGATTTCAAATGAGTTCTATGGGAGAACTAACTTTCTTTTTAGGACTACAAGTCAAACAAAGGAAAGATGGAATATTTATCAGCCAAGATAAATATGTTGCTGAAATCTTAAGAAATTTTCATGTATGGATACAAGGAGTACAAGCACACCTTTTGAAGCTAAGAAGTCTTAATAAAAAGATGAACATGGAGAAGATGTTGACATTCATCTAAACATATCAATGATTGGTTCATTGATGTATCTTACTGCTTCAAGGCCAGATATAATGTTTGTTGTGTGTGCCTGTTCAAGGTTCCAAGTTCATCCAAAGATGTTACATCTACATGCTGTGAAGAAGATTTTTAAATATCTTAAAAGTCAACCCAATTTAGGATTATGGTATCCTAGAGATTCCACCTTTGAATTGGAAGCTTACTCAAATAGTGATTATGCTGGAGTTAATCATGATAGGAAATCCACAATAAGAGGTTGTCAATTCCTAGGCCGAAGACTAATATCATGGCAGTGTTAGAAGCAAACCATTGTTGCTACTTCTACAACTAAAGCTGAATATGTAGCTGCTGCTAATTGTTGTGGACAAGTACTTTGGATTCAAAATCAATTGTTGGACTATGGGTTTAACTTCATGAACACCAAGATTTACATTGATAATGAAAGTACTATATGCATTGTCAAGAATCCAGTATTTCACTCCAAGACCAAGCATATTGAAATAAGACATCACTTTATAAGAGATGCTTATGACAAAAAGCTTATTCAAGTCTTGTAGATTCATACAGACAACAATGTAGCTGATTTGTTGACGAAGGCATTTGATGCAAAGAGATTCGAATTCTTGGTGACACACATTGGTGTGCTCAACCAATAACATGCTGCATATGTTGAGGGGAGGTAATAGTTGTACAAATTTTTATAATTTTTATTGTATAGTCTATGTTTTGTGTTTTTGATGTAATTGCAAGTTAATAGAAAAAGATAAAAGAGGTTACATTGTTAGTGGAAAGCATGAACTGGTCAAAATTATGAGGTACCGTTGTCACTCTAAGTACCGCTAGCACAAATCCAAGTACCGCTTATGTTCCATGTACTGCTACATGTCCGTTGTACCGTTAAGGGTCTCTTTTGTAAAGTTGGTAGTTTCTTCGCGCTTGGGTTTGTTATTTACTTAAATACTTACTCCAATTACACAATTGATTCACCTAATCTTTTATTTTTATCTCTTGATTCTATAACCTTCTCTCTAATTTTTTGATCATCAAAAATACTAATGGCTGCTTTACAAGTAATATCTAAGCATAATTTGGTTGCGAATCTTGCTACGAATGATGAATCTCTTGGTTTCCATGAGATGCTTGGTTTCCTATCTTGAAGTCATGTTCGCTTTGCACTCACTGTAAGTCTAGTTATCTCTATTTCCATTGTTGAAATTTTTTGGAATACTTCTGTATTAGGTACTCGGTTTGATCAACCTTGCATTAAGGCTAGGGTGAATCATAGAAACATATATGTAACTGAGGTACTGCTACGAGCAAGTTTGAGATTAAATGATGAACATGGACTTAGTATGCTTAACAATACAGAGATTCATGATGGCCTTGCAGCCATGGGCTATGGAGGTGGTAGGGAAACTCTTACTTTCTTTAAAGCTTTATTTTCACCTCAATGGAAATTGCTTTTTCATGCTATTATTCACTGTTTAAGTTCTAAAAGTACATCTTTTGATCAAATTCCTACTGCATTGGAATCAGCTGGTGTTTGTCTAGCAAATAACAGGGTTTTTAATTTTTCAAAATTAATTTTTGAAGGCATGACTAGGAATTTGGAAGGGACTAAGAAGTTTTTAATGTATCCTAGATTCATTCAGACTTTAGTTAGTGACCAAATACCTAACCTACCAGAGTTAACTGATACATGGGATGTTCGTACATTCACAAAGAGAACTTTCTCTTTCTAGACCAAACAAGGCAATGCCTTTACAGGAACAGTAACACCATTGTTTGCTCATATGTTAGCCCAACCTGCCAATCAAGAAGGTGAGAAACCTAGCAATCCTAGTGCTTCTCAGCAAACTCCTTCTCACCAGAGTTCCTATTCCTAAGAAGATTCACAATCTTCTTCTCACAATGTTGGTGTTCCACCAAACACTGATGAGATGATCCACACACCTGCTGCTTCCATTGCTGCTAGTGGTTCACCACAAGCACAAGCACCAAAGGTGGTGGATGTTGCAAATTTAACTGCTTTGTGTACAAGTTTGTCCCAACAGATACAGGTGTTGCAGAAAGAAAAGCTTGTTCAAGACAAGAAAATTGCTGAATTGGAAGCTAGCCTAATCAAATTAAGGAACAAAGTGTCACCTTGGATGATGCAACATAGATCTATTCAGAAGTCTGCAATCAAGAAGCAAAGATTCAGGAACTAAAAGAAAAGGCAACTGAATGCAACCAAACAGGCGAGGAATTATGAAAGACAACCACCTTCTTCTGATAATCATACAAGGATCTCTGGAAATGACATCAATTTTGAATTAGATAGAGATGTCATGGGGACTTATGCAGATGGAACTGGCTTAGAGACTGGTGTGGATGGACCTTCAGATATGGAGATTCAGCAGCAAGAACCACAACCTACTCCAGAGGAGCCACAAGTTGAAGAAACATTGGTAACTCAGCCAGACCCATCACCTCAATCACCACTTCAAACAAATTAGAGTGCTTTCTATGAGAAATTGGAGGAAATTAACATTCAGTTTCCTGCTCCATCACCACAAAGCAATAAATTAGATAAGACTAAAGAGGTGCAAGTTGAAATGATGGCTTCTATGGAAGAAAGAGTATCTGGGGATACACAAGTGATTGAAGAAACAAGTGTGTCTAATACTGGTGAAATCAACATTGTTGAAGATCCAAGTACTGCTAAGCCAACTAAGCCAACTGCAAGTACTGGTGACATTGTTGAAGACCCAAGTACTTCTAAGCCAACTAAGCCGATTGCAAGTACCGTTGGTGATCATCCTTCACTATAAAGTCAAACTCCTTTTGGAGAAGATGAGACTTTAGCTCAATTGCTGCTTGATTTAAGAAAGAAGAATTTAGTTGAGAAGACTAAACAAGCAGAGGCAGAGAAAAAGACACAACAAGAAGTTCTTGCCAAAAAGAATCAAATTCAAGGTATGAAAGTTCAAGCTTCACACCCTACTAAAGGTATAGTTATTCAATAGCAAGCTAATGAGGAAAGATCTACCAAGCTGAAGAAGAGGCTACCTAAGATTCATCCAAAGGATAAGGGGAAGAAGCAAATATTATCAGTGTCTGAAGATGAAAGTGATTAAGATGATGATATAAACAAAGTCATGTACATATTTAATCAAATAGACCATGATGAGGAATTTGCTTACAGAATGCAAGCACAAATTTGTGAAAATGAATTATAGGAAGAACTTGCAGCAAAGCAGAATTTGCTAGAAGCTAAAAGAATACAGCAAGAATGGAACATACAAGAGTATGACAGGATTCAAGCTGAATTACATGCAAGTGAGCTTCTTGCAGACTCATTGATAGCTGAAGAGAGAGATGCATATGATGAAGAAGATAAATCAAAATTGATTGATGATCTGGTAAGGGAGCAACAAAGATTCTTTGCTAAAAAGCGAAGAAAAGAAAAGATTAAGCCTCCAACTACTATGCAGATTAGAAATCAGATGATGAATTTTCTTAAGAAAGTTAAGGGTTTTACTCATAATCAGCTGGTCAAGAAGAATTTTTAATAAATCAAGACTTTGTATGAGCAAAATAAGAGAACTAAATTGAATTTTGTTGAGATTGGATCTGAAGCAGCTAGAAAAGCTGTTGAAGATTTTAAGAGACATCTGCAACAACAAAGGCAATTTGGTAGTACTCCTAGAATTGAGCCAAGTACTGTTGAACCTACAAATACATCTCCACCTATCAATACCACTTATGTGAGGAAGAATAGAAAGGAGAAGGTAAGTTCAAGGGAGGAAGAGACTGCTCAAAGAATGAATACAGGAGTTGAAACTCAAGATATTTCTCAGACTGAAAATGTACAAGCAGTACATACACAGTCAACAGTACATACAATAGTACATACTGAGGAGACGGTACATACAAACTTGGAAGAGGGTTCAACATAACTTGAGGGAATTTCCAAGGGTGTTAAAAGGAAAAGGTCAACAAAGACAAAGAAGAAAGCCAAGAGAGATAAATCAACAGCAGAGGATAGTGATGATGATGAGAGCTTAAAGAAGTACTTGAAGATTGTAAGATTTGAAGATCAATGTATTGATACAGAGATTTTTGGAAAGAGAGCGTCCATTGCTAAATGGATTTACTCTATGGATCAAGGACTTGAAGCTCATGAAATTCAGAGAACTGATGACACAACAAGGGTATTCAGACTTTTGGAGGATATTCTTCACATTCTTGACAGACAAGATATTCAAGATCTTTCAAGGTTAGTTCAAGAAGCCAGTACAGGTAAAAATGAAGTATCACTATTATACTGGGAATTTCTCTTTATGTATGGTCCACACAATTATGATCAAGAAATGTTGAAGGAATTAGAGAATCAGGTTCCTAGTTAATGGAGATATTATAGGTCATGTTGATTGCATATTTTAGATATAGATGATGTTACATACTATATGCTGCAAGAGAAAACTTACCCTTTCAAAAGAAAATTGTTGGAAAGGATGTTAGAACAACAATTGGAAGTTATAGAAGAATCTGCTAATGCTTTGGAGTTGATCAGAATGGCTAAAAAACAAATCAAGGATTTGAAAGATGAGGAAGAAGCTGAGAAAGAGCCTTAAGTGTTTGACTTTCACTCACACTTCACAAATGGTTCTCAGTTCACCATGTCTAACACACATAAGAACTGGCTAGTCCATAAGCAAACAGTTTGTGGGAAAGACTTATCAAATCCGTTGAAAGCTCATAGTTTGCTAAAAACTATATGGTTCTAACTCACCTTGTTTCGAGACAAAGAGTTGGCTAGTCCTAGACAAACGGTACTAGGTAAAGACTTCATCAAATCCGTTGATGGTTGACAATTTACCAAATATTGTAAGGTTTTCATTACACCTTATTCTTTAAGAATAAAGTATTGGCTATTCCAGAGTGTACGGCTAACTGGTAAAGAATTTATCAAATCCGTTGATAGCTGGTGATTTGCTAAAAATCATGAAGCCAATACAGATTGGTGTTTGTTGTTAACTGTTTTATTTCAGGTATGAATATTGCAAGCAAAGAAGTATTCAAAGAAAAATACTTAGAAGGTTTTGTCTCATCAAATCAAGACAAGGGTTCATGATTAAGAGTTCAAAGACTAAACTCAAAGAAGACAATCACTGATGCTGCAAAGATAAGTGAATGTTTAGAAAACACAAGAAGATCATAGTTTGAAGACAAAGATGATGCTCATGATGTTTGAAGATTATCTTACCAGAAGAAGATCTACATTTGAAGTGTTTGGCTACATACAGTTGGATACAAATACAAATTATCAAGTTCAATCCAAGAATGAAGGAAAGACTGAAGACATGTATTTTAATACATCCAGTGCGAGAGAAACAAGAAGACAACAAGTTATCATTTCTTGTTTAGGGGAGGATTGTTGGGAATTATTTGTTAAGTGTCAAGTACCGTTAGTGTATTCTAAGTACTGTTAGTGTTATGTAAGTACCGTTAGTATTAACGCGGTACATAGTAAGTACTGCTACTTATAAAGTAAGTACTGCTATGATGATTAGGACGAATATATCTTTGTATAAGATATGTCATAGTTATAGTTAGAGTATATCTTATGTGATATACAAAAATGTTGGGTATCTAAGTTTGTTAGATTCCTTGATCATAGATTTAAACATAATTAAGCTGTTAGATAGTCCCTTGCCTATGCCTAGGAGGCAGGCAAGTATCACAAGACTGATAGAGATCCAAGTCTCTGTGAGCAACCTCAGAGGAGTCTATGTCAGAGACATTTTCAAGGAAGTCAAAGATTACTTGAAGACATACTCATTGGCTGTGATGAATAACAGCCAAGATATATCAGGGACTTTGAGGGGTTGAGGGTTAACAGGGGTGGCAATACCCTGTTAACACTCAACACACTTTGGACATGCCATTTGTGTGTTCGAGACAATGAAGAAAAAGGAAACTGCTTCAAGATCTGTTTCCTTAAAGCATTATGGCAGACTACCAAGAATAGAAGAGCATCATGTGACTGATGTCTGAAAAGTGAATGTCTTGTGTAGTCACCATCAACTAGTACTTAGGTCAAACTCGTATCACTATAAATAGGATGTGTATCCCAGCATTAATAATTAACACTTTGAGAATATTCATAACATTAATGCTTAGAACTTATTGAATCAAACCGCTGTGACTGTATTCATAAGTTAGGATTTATAGTTGTTCAAAGTGTGCACAACACATTGTCATCAAACGGTGTTATCCATAACACTTCTAATTCTTTTTATACAATAATAAGATTACGTTTGAAAAGTAATACCTTGTGTTGATTAGTTAAGTTTAGTGTTTCTAGCATTGATTAGGGACTTTCAATTGGTATCAGAGCGGTGTTTGATATTAAAACCTTCAAGAAACATCGTTCTCAGTTTTATAATCAAGATCCACCATGCCAGAAACTTCTAACCCACCACAATCACCTTCTGGAAACAACAACAATGCATCACCATCTTCACCAAGACTCACCCCTCCACCTCCTAATGACGATGATCTACCCCAACTTCTTGACTCAAGAGGTGGATCACATGTCACCAGTGTACCAGTCTTTGATGAAGAAGATTTTGCTAGTTGGAAGAGTCAATTTCTTGTGTATCTCGATGGACTTGAACCATTTCTTCTAGAAATTTTAGAAAATGGTCCTTAAGTTCTCATGGAGCTTACCTCCACTGAAGAAAACCCTCTCCCCAAACCTCTAAAACAATGGACTCCAGCTGATAGAAAATTGGCAAACCAAGATAAACGTCTTAAAAGCATCATCATATCATGTCTTCCCAAACACATCATGAAGTTTGTCATTCAGTGTCCCACAGCCAAACAAATGTGGACAGACCTCATCCTTGGCCATTAAGGACCCTCTGAAACAAGAGAAACCAAGATTCAGGCACTCAGACTTCAGTTTAATGCTTTCAAGTCACTTGAAGGTGAAAAGTTTCAACAAACCTATACAAGGCTGAAGATTCTTCTCAATGACCTCGCTATGAATGATGTCACCATTGGTCAAGCTGAGATTAATGCCACGTTTGTCAACAGTCTTCCAAGAAAATGGTTGAGTATGAATCAGACTTAGAGAGCCAATAACTCAATCAAGAATGACACCTTGGCTCAGCTTTATGGAAAGTATAATTATGAAGAAGGGCTGATTGATACTACATACAAGTCAGAGACTAAAAGATTTGTAGTTCAAGGAGCAACTTCCAAAGCCTTAATCTCTGCACCACATCCTCATGACAGCGACTCTGATGTTGAAGAAGACACCCACAGCAGCCAAGAGTTCTTGACAGACCTTAATGTTGAGTTTCATAAAAGAGCTTTGCTAGCCAATCAAAGAAGATTCTTCAAAAGATCAGGGAGAATAGGATCAGCTAGAAAACACACTGACAGATCAAAAGAAACTTGTTTTGCCTGTGGAAAGCTAAGACACTTCCAAAAAGACTGTCCTTCCACCAAGACATCCTCACCTTCCTATCCATCATCTTCCACCAAACCTTACAAGTTCAAACCACAACACAACAACTCATCTCACCAATCCAACTCATCAGACAATGAGAAGAAGGATTACAAGAACAAGTACAAGGCACTTAAAGCTGAGTTAGAACAGATGAATTTGAAGCTTGAATCTCTGTCTAAGAAGAAAGGGGGTGATAAAAAGACAGAGAAAGGGTTGGTAGCTGAAGCATATGATTGGAATGATGAGCCGCTGACTTTAGATGAGGAAGATACTACTAGAGTCAGGGCTTTCATGGCTATAGCTGAGGATGAACCAGCTGTTGGGAAAGGTGATGTAAGATCAGGACAATGGGTTGACATCACAATGAAAAAGGTACACAGGCTTTTGTCTATGTCTGATAGTGATGAACGCAAACATGTTCTTGATTACACCATTGTTGGTTTACACTTTGTTGAGGAACAAAGAAAGAACCTGCGTGATAAGTTTCACTCTGTTAAAAATGAACTGCTAAATGCTAAATCTGAATGTGAAACTCTCAGACGGGTTAATTTAGAGAAAATATCCCTTAAAAATGAAGTCACTAGGTTAACCTTGAAAAATATTGCCTTAAATGATCAAGTATCTGAATTAAACAAGGTTATTGAAAAATGGTTGTGTAGTAGGTTCACTATAGATTAATTGCTTAATGATGAACTGCCTGCTGACATTAAAAGGGATGTATCTGCTAAGAAAAATAAGCTGAAAATTCTCACCAAACCCAAAGAGATTGTTTTTAAATCTACAGAGACTATTCATATGTCAGATTCCACTTTGATTGATGACCCTGTCTCTGAAGATGTGGCTGAATTACCACCTTTACCCAAACTCTCTGGAGTTGAACCCAGCAGTTCCTCGTGAGAAGCTAAGGGTGAACTTAAAACAGATGTTGAGAAACCACCAGTTAAAATATTTTCTGTACCTGCTAAACAATCTGGTAAGCAAGTTGCATTTAAGTCTGTCTGAACAAAAGCTGTGAACAAGGTTGACTCCTCAACTGAAGAACGCCTATTGTCTCTAATGAAAGAAGTAGAACTCTTAAAACAACACATTAAGCCTTCCACTGAATGCTCTACTTCTCGTGAACCTAAGTCAGTCCTAGGTGAACCCAAGGGGGAAAGGATAGTCAAACCTTATTGCAATATCTGTAAGAACTCTCACAACATGCCCTTAGATAATGATAGACAAATGGCTGTTAAGAGAGCTCAGACACCTTCTAGGGAAAGACAATAGGGTTCTAAAAGACAACAAGGAAACTACAGACCTTATCCTCCCTATAAATTCTGTGGATTCACAGACCAAAACTCAGACGAGTGTGGTGACTTCCCAGGTTGTGATATCTGTGGAAGTTTTACCCATGAGACAGCTAATTGTCCCTCCCATCGCCAAAAGTTCTACAGGAACACAAGAATTGCTAATCAGCAATTCAGGGAACCCACTGGAAAGTGGGTTCACCATAGGAACTAACTTGTTTCTATGTATCTGTGCAGAAACATTTCAAGGAATCGGTATGGTATCTAGACAGTGGCTGCTCTAGACACATGATAAGGATTCAACAATACCTGCACAGATACTCAAGGGAGCCAGGTCCTAAAGTGGTGTCTGGAGATAATTCTTCAGGCGACACAGAGGGATACGGCCCAGTGAACTGCAATGGGATAACTTTTACAAGGGTTGCATATGTGAATGGTCTTAAACATAATCTTATTAGCATCTGCCAATTGTGTGATGCTGACTACAAGGTTCTGTTTACTAAGACTCAGGGAACCATATTCAACAAGAACAATGATGTTGTGCCTATTGCATCTAGAAGGAGAGATGTTTATGTCATCAACATGGTTGTTTGCTCTGGAGACAGCTCAAATTATTTTCTTGCTAAAGCCTCTGAAAGTGTCAATTGGCTGTGGCACAAAAGACTGTCTCATCTCAACTTCAAGAACATCAACAAGATAGCCACACAAAACCTAGTTGTTGGTCTACCTTCAGTGATGTTTTCTAAAGACAAGACTTGTTCTGCCTGTGTCAAGGGAAAGCATCACAGGTCTTCATTCAAGACTAGGCAATCATTCTCTATTGACAAGTGCTTACATCTCCTTCACATGGATTTGTTTGGGCCTGTCAAACCTCAGACCATTAATCACAACAAATACACCTTGGTCATAGTTGATGAGTTTTCAAGGTATACATGGGTGTTCTTCCTCAGAAGAAAAGTGATGCAGCTGATACCATCATGTCCTTCATCAGACAGGTTGAAAATATGAATGATGTTAGAGTCAAAGCTCTAAGAAGTGATAATGGTACTGAATTCAAGAATCATCAACTTTAATCTTTTTGTGATGAAAAGGGTATTTCACAAAACTTCTCTTCAGCTAGCACCCCTGAACAAAATGGTGTGGCTGAAAGAAGAAACATGACTTTGATTGAAGTAGCCAGAACTATGTTGAATGGTGCAGCCTTACCAAAGCAATTTTGGGGAGAAGCTGTTCACACTGCCTGCTACACACAAAATAGATCAATCATTGTCAAAATACATGGTAAAAATTCCTATAAAGTTTTCAGAAACAGATCTCCAGATGTCAGCTATTTTCATGTTTTTGGATGCCCTGTGTTCATTTACAACTACATGGATAAACTTGGAAAATTTGATGAAAAAGCTGATGATGGTTTCTTCTTGGGATACTCTCTAACAGCCAAAGCCTTCAGAGTATTCAACATCAGAAGACAAGAAGTAGAAGAAACCTTTCATGTCAGATTCAATGAAGATGATGATGTCATACAGAGAACTGGAACAAAGGGTGATGAAATTGATTTTAATGAAAATGTGTCTTTCCCAAGTGATGAAATCTCCAAACCTAGGCCTGCCAGCCTTCACCATCATCACTCCAACACTCTCACTCCTTATGTTCCTGCTTTTGACCCTTTGTCTACTCACAACATTGAAGTTCCTACCTCTTAAGAGCTTGATGAAGAAGAACCACAGACCTCTTGTAGTCCTTCTTCTTCTACTGCTATTGACGACTCACCAATTCTTCAAATCCCTAAATAATCTTCTGCTGATAATGAACTTGTACCTCTTCATATGGCTGAAGTAGACTCAGACACTGAAGTAGTCTTTGAAGAAAGCCCTCCTAGCCAGCAGGATGAAACTCAAATAGTACCAGCTATTCCGACAAGTGTTCCTATCCATGAGTCCCCAGCTCCTCAAAACAAGTGGTCAAGAGATCAACACAATCTTCTTGTCAACATTATTGGGGAACCTAATGCAGGGGTTACCACTAGACAGCAAATTCATGACTCAGAATCTGCCTCAGCCAATGAATGTCTCTTTGCTGAATTTCTCTCTCAAATTGAACCTAAGAGAGTAGCTGAGGCTCTTGTAGAAGATGGGTGGGTAGCTGCTATACAGGAAGAAATTAATCAGTTCAAAAGGAACAAAGTATGGACACTAGTGCCAGCTCCACCTGGAAAGAATATCCCAGGCACTAGATGGATCTATAGAAATAAGATGGAAGTAAATTGGTAACATCATCAGAAACAAGGCCAGGCTGGTGGCGCAGGGGTATACTCAGACGGAAGGAATTGATTATGATGAAACATTTGCTCCTGTAGCAAGACTTGAAGCCATCAGAATCTTCCTGGCTTATGCTACTTATATGAACTTCACTGTGTATCAGATGGATGTTAAGAGTGCATTCCTCAATGGAGATTTGGCTGAGGAAGTATATGTTGAACAACCTGAAGGATTCGAGAACAGCGTGTTTCCCAATCATGTGTACAGATTACACAAAGCCATGTATGGGCTGAAATAAGCTCCAAGAGCATGGTATAAAACTCTTTCTAATTTCTTAACTGAAAACAAATTTGTCAGGGGTTCTATTGATAAAACTCTCTTTACCTTCAAGGATAAGAATGATTTCATCATTGTGCACATTTATGTGGATGATATCATCTTTGGGTCAACAAATGTTAATCTTAGTAAATGTTTTGCTAAATTAATGACCAAGATATATGAGATGAGTATGATGGGTGAATTAACTTACTTTTTGGGTTTTCAAATTAAACAATGTCCTAAGGGAATTTCAATTTGTCAAGAAAAGTATGTTAAAGATTTACTTAAAAAATATGACTTTAGTTGATTGTGCATCAGTGAAATGCCCCATGCTTCCACCCAACAACTTGGGTCCTGATGAGTCAGGGGTCTCTGTTAATGAGACTTTATACAGAGGCATGATTGGGTCACTCATGTGTCTATCAGCTAGTCATCCTAATATCCAATTCTCCACATGTCTCTGTGCAAGGTACCAAGCTAACCCAAAAGAATCCATCTAGTGGCTGTTAAGAAAATTTTTAGGTATCTCAAAGGAACACCCTCCCTAGGTCTATGGTATCCCAAGGAATCAGGCTTTGATCTCAAGGCCTATTCAGATTCAGACTATGCTGGATGCTTTATTGACAGGAAAAGCACCTCAGGTAGCTGTCAAATCCTAGGAGGAAAATTGGTTGGATGGAGTGCTAAGAAGCAAAACTCTGTGGCCATGTCCTCAGCTGAAGCAGAATATGTCGCTGCAGCCAGCTGTTATGCTCAGGTGCTCTGGATGAAAAGTCAATTGGCTGACAATGAAATCTTATATGACAAAGTGCCAATCTTTTGTGACAACACCAGTGCCATTGCCATCTCCAACAACCCTGTTCTTCACTCTCGTACCAAACACATTGATATCAGGTATCATTTTATCAAGGATCACATAATGAAGGGAGATATTGAGCTGCACTTTGTTCCCACAGAGCTGCAACTAGCTGATATTTTCACAAAGCCTTTGGCTAAACCTTCGTTCAACAGGCTAGTTGCTGAGCTAGGGATGCTCAATATCTCAAAGCCTGTGGCTTGATAATAAATGTGTTCATTAAATAACTAATTCTATATTAAATGTTTTTCACATGAAACTAGGTAGTTACTTTCCAAGTTAATGCAAAAAAACATTCTCAATATTTAATCATTTATTTTCGAATAACGAGGAGACAAATAAGTTTTGAAAGGTCAAGGGACCCACATGAGCAGTCATTTTCCCACTTTGCATTAAATGCGGTTGAATAACTGTTTTCATATTTGAATATATATATTGTCTCTCGTCTCTCCTCACCTACCACTATTCTCATTTCACAAATCTATTTCTCTCTCTAAGCTTTCTCTCTAAAACCATCCTCCATTTTCATTCTTCTTCGACCTTGAATCCATGGCATTCCCAGTTCCCAAGGCAGCAAACGTTAATTTTGAACTCAACGAAAGCATCCTTGCATCAAACAACTCCATTGGATGGATCAAGGCTTCAAATGAATCCTACTCAGATCTGGTTAACTTCATGCAGAATTGTGATGTAAGTGAAGCATTCACAAAATCCCCAACCACCTTATACCAAGAATACCTTAGGGAATTCTAGTACTTTACTGAAGTCGTTGATGACACAATAACCTTTAGCCTCTCTTGAAACGAACACCCATTTCCCTTCTCACTCAAAGATTTCTCTAGTGTGGCTGGGTTAAAACATGG
This sequence comes from Glebionis coronaria, assembly GCA_025667525.1. Taxonomy (NCBI): domain Eukaryota; kingdom Viridiplantae; phylum Streptophyta; class Magnoliopsida; order Asterales; family Asteraceae; genus Glebionis; species Glebionis coronaria. Next base: position 830,127 of record JANFOE010000424.1, read on the forward strand.
TGATGAATGCCTAAAGGTGGTTGACAAAAAGGCTATTAAGGATGCTATGGCCACACTTAAACCCTTCCATGATGTGAATCCTGCTCTTACACCCGCTGAGGTCCTCTCGAAGTCTCCTCTAAAGATCAAGTATTTTACCCCTATGTGGCGTGTCCTCTTCACCCACATAGTCAAATCCCTGGGAGGAATGCAGGGATCCCAAGATCAGATGTCCTTTAACCACCAATCTATAGCTTATGGGCAGATATGGGGAGCTGATGTTGATATAGGAAGTATTCTCTTCTCCAATCTAGTTGAACAACTGAAAGGAAGGAACCAAGTCAGGGAAAAGAACATTTGCTACGTTCGCTTTCTATCGCTGATCTTTGAAAGCCAGTTGGGGGACAACTATCATAACTCTTCTCTCACTTCTCTGAAGCCCTATTGCATCACAGGTGCCATCTACAAAGAAATTGGAGCTGAAGATGTCCCTGTCACCTCCCACATGATGAACGTTGCTAACAAACAATCCTCAGCTGAGAAGTCCTTGCTCCCTTCTTCAGAGAAGGTGATTACCTCTGGTGTGTCTGGCAAGTCTAAGTCTTTGACCTCTGGGCAGTACACCACAACGTCCAAGGCTTCAACTGGCCAACAGCCTAAGAAGAAGAAAAACCCATCTTCTTCCCACACCAAATCTGTTGCAAAGGCCAAAGGAAAGAAGACTGTGAACCTCGACACCTCCTCTGTTCCAAATACTCATGTTGAATCAGAGACTTCAGCTGACCAACAACAAGGGTCTAGCGTCTCGATGTCAGCCGAGACAACAGGGAACCAGCCGAATCCTGCTCATATCACACAGGTAATCAGTGTAAATTTTTAGAGGTCTACGAGCAGCCACTCTCAAATATCTGTAGGTGAGAGTGGTGAAGTTAGGGTAATCCTCGACCCATAGAAGTCTGTCTATGCACTTAGAACTCTTTAAGACTTCTGTACACTCTGTCTATGCACCAGGGAATGATTCATTTGTGTTTATAAAGCACCCTGATAACACTACACCCTCTAGACAGTATTCAGGCAAACAACAACCTGAATCACTTATGTCTCAAACTTGATCAGCTGTACCTCACACAGCCTCTTGGTTCCCTCAGAAAAAGAATCCCAAAAGTTTTACTTTTAGGGGAGCTTAATAATCATCCTCAGGTCTTCTAGGGACAGCGTAATAAGACGATCTTAACCCATATCCTTTTCACCTTAAAAGAATCCCAAAGGATTTATCCTTTTCAGGGGGAGCTGAATCATCACCCTCAGCTTTCCTAGGGACAGCGTAACAGGCGACCTTCACCCACATATGTTTCACTATTAAAAGAGTCCCAACGGTTTCTTAACCTTTTTTTTTTGGGGGGGGGGGGCTGAATAATCACCCTCACCCTTCCTAGGGACAGCGAATGACGATCCTTAACAATGTATGTTTCACAATCAAAAGAGTCCCAAAGGTTTTAACCTTTTCGGGGGGGGGGGGGGGGCTGAATAATCACACTCAGCTTTCCTAGGGGCAGCGAATGGTAATCATTAACCATATAACTTTCACTCTTGAAAGAATCCCAAGGATTTATCCTTTGGAGTGGCTGAGTAGTCACCCTCAGCCTCTTTGGGACAGCGAAAATGGCGACCATTCCCCTTACTTATTTCCCTGTTACTAATAACAACAACTTGCAGGCTAAAATTGTACAGCCAGACACAGAATCCCTGGAGCAACAGGATAAAGAGGCTGATACAATTATTTAGTACCAACCAAATGACGAAGAGCCCCTGCTTGATATTGAAGAAGAAGTGTTGTCATTAGTTGATGATGTCTCTGATCCTGAATCCATGCCTGAGGATGAAATCCATGTGGGGATGTTTGAGGATGAGGATGAAGAAGAAGAAGATGATCAAAAATCTGTCTCTCCTCCCAAGGAAATAGCTGTGTCCACTCCAGCTGATAATAATACTCCTCCTCCCAAGGAAGTTGTTGTCACTCCCACCTCTGCTACCTCCACCACAACAGTCTTCCAACGACCTGCTTATGATCCAACTGCTGAATTTCTCATGTTTGATCATCCTGCCCAAACCAACTTTGATCTTTTGCCAAGGGGGGATGATTATTCTCAACAAAGCCTGAACATCCATAATCTTCAGCCTGTTCATCATCAATCTGATATTGAACGCCTATCAAGAAAGCTGAATGTTATCAAGTCTGAAATGCATAACTTCACTGTCACATTTCCAGGGATCATCAAGAAGGGAGTCGCGGATGCAGTCACTGAACCCATCAAGGATGGTGCAAGAAAAGGTGTAGCACAAGGACTTAGCCATTTGTCCACAAGAATCAAGGATGTCATTGACACAGAGGTCCCTGCTCTATTTCATGAACATGAGTTGACAATGCACAGAGAGTTTGAAGCCGTTCGAAGCAGGCAATATCGTCATACAAACTTCATCATTAATCGTGTTCAGGGTAATACAAATGGAAACTGCAACCTTTTGCTGAAGATTGCCAGAGCTTCAAGGACACGACAACGTGCTATGGCTGCCTCTGTTGAATAGATTGCAAGGCACTTTCAAACACGTTCAGCCAAATGTCTGAAGAGACTGGCTGAACGTGAGGGGGAGAAGGAAAAGGTACTTAACCTTGAATATGCAAAACAGGGCTCAACATCTGCTGACAACACCATTTCTTCATCTGTCCCCCTCCAAGTCATCACACCTGTTATCATACCTGATGATGAGGATAACACTCAGGGGGAGCAACAAAATAAAGATGGAGTTGATTCATCAAAGTCCCTGAATTTGGTTAACACCAGCGAGTTTGGGGATGATGGTGAACCAGCTGCCAAGAAGCTAAAGTTCACTGTTAACTCCCTTCCCAAATCGATTCAAACTCAGGCTCAGTTAGCGTTTATCAAAAGAGCTGAGGAGTTGAAAAATATGAGTATGGAATCCTCTGTCTCGAAGAAAGGAAAGGGGATAGTTTTGGTTGACACAGATACCAAACTAAAGAAGAAAGCTGCGATGCTAGAGACAGGAGGATCCACCACATACCTTTCCTAATTTTCAACCTTCACACCTTCCAATGAGAATCCCTTAACACCTGAAGAAATAGAGAAACAGGCTGAGGAATTCAAGAGATTAAATGAAATCAAGAAAGCCAAGGAACTGAATGAGGCAACTCTGAGGAAGATGACTCCACCTGAAAGGGAGAAGCAGAGACAAAGGTTGAGGGAAATGGAAGCTAAACGCGCAGAGGCACTAAGAAAACTAAAAGCTGATTATGATGCCTGCGTTAACAACAGGTATGCACCTGGCAAGATAACCAAGTTCAAATACACAATCCACAAATCTACCAACACACCACAAATGATCTTGTGGAGAGACAACCAACATGGAAATATGAATGTATTTGAAGACTTCAGGCTAAAGAAACTTGGGTTATCTGAATGGTTTGAACTTGAAGCCTTAGCTTCCAAAAGAACTGGTCAGGCTAATTTTCTTCTGCTTAAAACTCTTAAGGCTAAGTTCACCTGGATCAAAGAAACAGCTACCAAACTCAAAATAGATCCCCCACCAGAGCTTTTTGAACAAGAACCCCCAAAGTCTGGCAAGAAAAGAAGAAGGGTTTCTCAACTTGTTAAAGAAACTTTTGTCACAGATGATGTTCAAGTGGATGGAATGCACAGGGATTTGATCCTACCAAATGGTATCGTTGGCCCTGTTGATGGTCAGACCTACACAGAGCCTGAAAGAGGAATGGCATTCATGAACAGAGCTTGCCAGTATGCATTTCAAAGAGAAGATGAGCTTTGCTTAGCATCAACAATTCAGTTGCTTTGTCTCAAGAAGGAACTCAAGATTAACTCAGAGTATTCCAAAGTTTTTGCAAAAGCTTTGCAGGCAGAATTGGATACTAGATCAGACATAGCTGAAGCTAAAGAAAAGATCAAAAATGATGACTATTGAAGAAATTCACAGCTCAATTTTACCTTCACATTTTATTTCACTTTTGTAATGTACTTGTAATTTTTCTTTAAGTATGAATAAAATCATGAGGTATGTTTGTTTAGATCTGTTATGAGTAAGAAGAAGCTGTTATCACACTTACCTTAACTTAGATAGATCTAGCTATATTTATTTTTAAATAGGGGGAGATTGTTGGGTATCTAAGTTTGTTAGATTCCCTGATCATAGATTTAAACATAATTAAGCTGATAGATAGTCCCTTGCCTGTGCCTAAGAGGCAAGCAAGTATCACAAGACTCACAGAGATCCAAGTCTCTGTGAGCAACCTTAGAGGATTCTATGTCAGAGACATTGTCAAGGAAGTCAAAGATTACTTGAAGACATACTCATTGGCTGTAATGAATAACAGTCAAGATGTATCAGGGACTCTGAGGGGTTGAGGGTTAACAGAGGTGACAATACCCTGTTAACACTCAGCACACCTTGGACATGCCATTTGTGTGTTCGAGACAATGAAGAAAAAGGAAAATGCTTCAAGATCTGTTTCCTTAAAGCATTATGGCAGACTACCAAGAATAGAAGAGCATCATGTGACTGATGTCTGAAAAGTGAATGTCTTATGTAGTCACCATCAACTAGTACTTAGGTCAACCTCGTATCACTATAAATAGGATGTGTATCCCAGCATTAATAGTTAACACTTTGAGAATATTCATAACATTAATGCTTAAAACTTATTGAATCAAACAGTTGTGACTGTATTCATAAGTTAGGGTTTATAGTTGTTCAAAGTGTGCACAACACATTGTCATCAAACGGTGTTATCCATAACACTTGTAATTCTTTATTATACAATAATAAGATTACGTTTGAAAAGTAATACCTTGTGTTGATTAGTTAAGTTTAGTGTTTCTAGCATTGATTAGGGACTTTCACAAAATAGTAAGAATATTGATAATATATCGTCTGTGATATAGTTATCTTTATAGAATATTCTAAGGTTTCTAGGGTTCCTTACTCTATAAAAGGAACATAGGTACAATGTCTTTCATGTACCTCATTCAAGTCGATTAATAAGAGAATCGAATAGTTAAAAGTAATTATGTTCTTTTGTGCTTTATAAGTTAGATTCCGCATAACTTATTTAGTGTTAGTAAGAGTGCTCAAAGTGTTTTAGTTTGATTACAAACTACTATACTAATTCTTAACAGAATATAGATCCAACCAAAGGGATCAACAAAATAGCTGTGGGACGTTGATCTTGCTGTGAGATTCCATTTTTACCATATTTGGGGTAACATGGGAGAGTGGGAGGGGACCCTGTGAGTGAGCTGAAAAGGTTTTATGAGTGGGGTTAGGTTACTGTTGGTATCAATCAAAGTTCTGGTTAACATGGTAGTATAATTTTGGTTAATTCGAAAAACAGGATTAGGGTTCATCATGGTTTCGATGGGGATTAACGGGGTGGATTAGTATACAGTAGGTGTTTCCCGAGTAGATATATTATTTTAAACGTTTTTTAAAAGTTAATTAATAATATACTTTGGCTAATGGTTTATAGACGTGGCAGTGGAGGTGAGGTGGAGGGGATGGTTGTTGGGTCAAAAAGTTGATGTGGCAGAAACTCAAAATCGAAGGACATTTACTTAGGCGTTGACAAGTGTAATACAAGAGTTGACAAGAGCAAATTAGGCGTTGATAGAAGTCAACAAAAGTCAAACGCAGTCAACAAAAGTCAACGCTGATATATTTGATGGAGAATTCTATTTAGGGAATATATTGAGTATCTTATTTATGATATACACAATATATAGTTTATCTAAATAGAATATTTAGATGTTTATTTGATATTATCTCTTGTAGATTCTGTTCCTTCCACTATAAAAGGAACAAGGGTCTTAGGTTTTATTCATATAACTTTCAATCACAATGTAAACCTAAAGCGTGTGTTACACTAGACGTGGGATTCAATGTATACACGTCTAGTGGATGTTTGTTATTAATATAATGAACATCCCTTTTGTTTTAATTCATGTTCTTGTGCCCTAAACACCTTGTTAATGTGTCATGTTCTAATTCCACTTTGATTTTATAATCATATGAACGTGATGCATTCCTAGTTGCTTCAAAGATCCGGAAACCAAGGTTTCCACAATTGGTATCAGAGCCTCGTGGCTCGTGATGCTAGGACCAACAAGGTGTTCGTGTATGGTGAAAAGAAGAAAAATCCGTCTAGGGTTTTTCTGGACGTTTTTGTGTGCGCAGCAGTATTCAGAAGGTCATAACTTTTTATTGAACTGTTGGATCGTCACGAAATTTTATATGTGTGTTCTACATACATATATCTAAACATCCACCAGAGGGATTGTTGAGTTTTATCCCCAGGAAAAAGTTATTAAGCGTCAAAGTCAGCAGTGAGTGAATGCAGTTTTCTGTAAACAGCCATGTTCAAAACACGTTTTCTCCTTCGTTAACCGTTGGATCTTCGTGATTTTTGAACTGTAGATTCTTGGCACTTGTGTCTAGGATCTCACCGAACGGATCTTCGATCTGAGCTTTCATTAGGAAGTTATTTGAAGTCGAAGTTGGTTGTAAAGAAGGTACAAGGTTTTCTTTTTCACATAAAATCACGAATTAGGGTTTCATTCAAACCCTAGCTCGATTCTAAAGCAGAAAACCTATTCCAGAAGTTGTGATCGTTTTGCAGAAATATGGTGATTTACAGATTGTAGGTATTAAATTTAGGGTTTGATTTAATGAACCCTAGATATGATATTATTGGGCAGCGTACACTTGAAATCATCATAGCAGTAAAAAAAAAGAGTTGATGTTTCTGTTCACACGAAGCTATTGCCCTTATTGGTGGAAAACAATTGCGTTCACACGATCAAGGAGTACAAGCAAAGTAACGTGATTTCTAATTTCACAATTGTGTTCACACGGTGTAAGTTTTCTTATTGGTGGAAAACTTTTCTGTTCACACGAAGAGTTAAGAAGGATTGGCTAATGGAGTCAAAGATTACGGCTAACTATTAAATAGATTATATGGTTACGTGATCTTTGCATGACTAATGTATTCACACGATTAAGCCAATCATGAAAAAGAGGTCAACGTTTTGGTCACTGATTTTTAGGAGGAAGCATATATTATGTGAAGTTTTGTATCTATACTTGGATAGGTATATTCTGAGTATTTTATGGGATATGGTTGATATTATATATGATTTAGATGGACGTGGGTATACGTAATTTATGGAAAGTTATAAATTGATTCGAGTAATTTGTGTTTACACAATGAAACAAAAAGATGGACGTATGCTTGAAGACAAAAATTACTTGTGGATCATGTATTGTGACGTTATCTGCCAAGACGCTGACAAGTATGGTTTGACGCTGACGTTCGTATTTTTGACGCTGACGAGTGTAGGTCAGCCGCTGATGGAAGTGGACGCTGACAGAATAAGTCAACGCTGACAGCGTTGACAGTGTTGTCCGAGATATGGCTGTTCAAACGCTGATACGTGTTGTCCGATATCGGACAATACACATGGAAGGATATTGGACAGAGGAGGATCTCGGGTAACACACTGATTGCTGCTGTTTGAGAAAATTGGTACATTTTAAGCACATAAAAAGGAGGATTATACACACGAAGGTACATGGAATCTCCGTTTTAATTTAGAATATCATGTTGATATTTATGGATCGGATATTTTTAAACGGAATTAATGATCTTAAAGCGAGTTAGCTACAATTCATGAGGTAGTAAAGTCTTCATGAAGAGGTGTTAGCTTAAGGGGAAGAATTCTTATGATAAGTTTGATGATTGAAGAAGATTTTCGCGAGTTTGTGTTCTATCATATCTTAAAGTCGTGCACTCCCAGTCATAGACTTTAAAGGTAACTTGTTTATGCTTACATAGTTACTGATGAAGTGATACAAGGTCTAGGAATATGTGATTTTTCTTATGGTTCTCTATGCACATATTTGCTATCACTTAAAGGAGTTACATTATCGTGCTTAGTGTTTCACAAAGGATGAGGATTTTTGTATCAGCCACATACTTCATCACATCATCGTACAAGATATGGAACATAGGTTTGGGTTACTTTACTTCTACATCAAAAATATTATACTAATTGTTCTTCAAGATCATTACACAGAGCCTACCTTTGGAGAATCTTCAACATTGCATACATTGTTTACTTTCCTGTTGATGTGACAAAAAGGGGAAGAAATACATGCTATACTTGAGGGGAAGCAATTTGAAGATCATGTACAACTTACAAGAGATACACATAGAGTTTTGCCACCATCAACTAGGGGAAGATTGTTGGGTCAAAAAGTTGATGTGGCAGAAACTCAAAATCGAAGGACATTTACTTAGGCGTTGACAAGTGTAATACAAGAGTTGACAAGAGCAAATTAGGCGTTGATAGAAGTAAACAAAAGTCAAACGCAGTCAAGAAAAGTCAACGCTGATATATTTGATGGAGAATTCTATTTAGGGAATATATTGAGTATATTATTTATGATATACACAATATATAGTTTATCTAAATAGAATATTTAGATGTTTATTTGATATTATCTCTTGTAGATTCTGTTCCTTCCACTATAAAAGGAACAAGGGTCTTAGGTTTTATTCATATAACTTTCAATCACAATGTAAACCTAAAGCGTGTGTTGCACTAGACGTGGGATTCAATGTATACACGTCTAGTGGATGTTTGTTATTAATATAATGAACATCCCTTTTGTTTTAATTCATGTTCTTGTGCCCTAAACACCTTGTTAATGTGTCATGTTCTAATTCCGCTTTGATTGTATAATCATATGAACGTGATGCATTCCTAGTTGCTTCAAAGATCCGGAAACCAAGGTTTCCACAGTGGTGAAGTGGATGGCTGTGATTGGTGGAGTGGGGTGGGGATGGTGATGTGGCAGGTTGTGAATGGGTGGAGTGGGTTTGCGTATCTGGGAAAGACTAGTCCCTTGACTCCCATTTAGTTTGCATTCCAAGTTTCAAACAGATTTTTCCCCATTCCTTTGTAAATAAGAATGATGGACTTGTCAAAAATGGCACAACATAATTCCAAACTTTATATCAAGGACCAATAGTGCAATTTGACCATATTTCAAGGGATCATATTGTAATTTCTTGACATTTAAGGGACCACAATGCAATTTATGAGTTTTGCAAGGGTTTAAAATTCCAAGTCTTCAAACTTACGGGACCACTCTTGAAAATCTTCAAAACTTCAAGGACTTCTTTGGAAATTCATGATTCGGGTCTTGTTCTTTGTGCGGCTTCGTTTCCCGTGTTTGTTTTTTCTTGATTTTTGTAATCTTTTGGTGAATTCACGATATGCGTACCTAAAATACACAATGAACAAACACAAGCATATTTGGGGGTATTTTATGATATTTTAAGCATTTTAAGCCCGATTTGGACGATGAGACTATGTATAAATGCAGTCTCATCAGTATTACTCGAATGTTCAGAAAAGATCATAAAGATTTTACGTAGGACTCTTAATATCTTTCTTATTTTTCACAGTGTGTGAAGAAGCAAGGAAATATGGAAGTGTGTCCTAATGAGATATTTGATGATCTCAATTGGCTCTAGACTCGATTGTGCATTTTGGATTTTTAGTTATCGGAGGCTGGAGAGGAGTGCCACCATTTCAATATCAATATATTTGGAGTGAATAAATCGATAGATAATGCGTTGTCTCCGTGTGAATAAAACAAATACATTATGAGAGATATATGAGTTAGCTAGGATGGGTTGTGCATTGCATCAATGGGTCCATGGTGTCTATCTTCAATAACATATGAGTTGACCCGGTTTTTGCCTAAGGTTGTAAGGAGGGCTGCTTCCTTTTCACCCTTTATCTTTACAATTCTTTTTCATTCTTCAACCCCTTCAATGCTTAATCAATACGTCATAACTAGCACTTTGTTGTGATTGTTCCAGTGCTAACTTAACTACTTGGTCGTCATTCAGCTACGTTCACAATCTTTCCCCATCTTTCCTAAGGACTACTATTTGTAGCTATAGAATGTCCTTGGGAAGATTCCTCTGGTTTTGGAAGAATCATCGGACTTAACCTATCATACCATCCTTTTGTCACCACAATCTTCATCGTCGTGAAATAAATGGGCCGTGGGCAAGTATAAATCACCATGAAATCCATTTTGATATCCAAATCCATTTTGCTCCCCCTTAACATATGCCACGATATTGGAAAACATTTCGCACATGTCGGGTTGAGCCATCACGTTAAGTAAAACCATTTTTGAATAATCATGTCTCATATTAAATCACCTTTTCTCCCCATATTAAAAATATTAACCCAACCGATATTTTTGATATCAATTGATTTAATGAAGTTTTAACAAATTTTCTTGGAAGAAAAATGCAAGTCCGTTTTATCTTCATGATACCAATGTGTGAGAAATGATACCGATTTGTAAAATAATCACATATTCACCATTTAAGAATAAATTGACAAGGTTAGACCTGATTGGTGAGAACATCATATGATAAGATCATATGGTTCTTCTCGGAAAATGTTGGTCGCCTCGTCATGTCTTAAGTCATCTCTTGGCACCACATGTACGATTGGTATCGTTGTCTTGACACCAGTTTGTGAACTTGGCACACTCGGCATCGAAGATTCTGAAGGCTTGAAAATTACTCCCCTTCAATTGTTGACCCGTGTTCTATTGAAAGAGTTGTAGTCGTCGTTTGACTAGTCGCATCATCGATTATGTAGATACCAATTGTTGATTGCTACGAATATAGAGATGATAACTTCATAAAAACAAGATTTCTCTTGTTTTAACAAAAAAATGCACAGATGCGTACATAAACCCGTGTTAGATTGTGTTATAACGTAAACACAATCCCTTACATGGTTATAAAGTAAACCATGCCCAAGAAAATTAATTCCCGTTGTCGAGCCAAAGCTTTCATAAGAAATACTTGATTTTAATATGAAAAACGGGTTGCAGTCTGAAATAACTACAAGCCATACAGGCATGTTCTATGAAATATTTACAACTTTTGTACGAACTCTATTTATAGCGCCGTGTCAATATTAATCAACATTTCTAAGGCCGTAAATATTATCGTCCCAAAAGACATGCCTTTGAAAATTAAAGTAAGATATTTTTGGATTTTTTTGAGTTTTTAAATTTTTATGGTTTTTATATGGTTTTATATTTTTGTATTTTGCTTTTGTGGATAAAAATATAAACAATATATACAAATGATCACCAAGGATACGGAGAATAGTTTACCACCACTATTCTTTCGTTTCATCTGCCAATTCCTTTAGATTCTCGGGCGAGAAAGTTCTCAATCCTAGCTTGTCGGCCAAAAATTCAATTCGAGCGCGATCTAATGCCTTCGTGAAAATATCCGCCAATTGATACTCAGATCGGACAAAGTAAAGCTCGATCACTCCATTTTCCACTTGCTCCTTGATAAAGTGGTAGCGAATGTCAATATTCTTCGACTGGGAGATTTGAACGTTGTTACAGCATAGAGGAATTGCACTTTTGTTGTGGCAGTACATCGGAATTTTGTTGAAAACTAGACCATAGTCGGTTAATTGCGATCTCATCCAAAGAATTTGAGCAGAACAACCGGACATAGCTATGTATTCTGCTTCTGTACTTGAAATTGCAGCGCTTTTTTGCCTTTTAAATGCCCAACGATTAGTCGATCTCCTAGTAGTTGCAAAGTTCCACTCGTGCTACGCCTTGTATCTTGACAACCCGCGTGATCCGCATCTTCAAATGCCATAAGTGCAATCGAAGAGTACTTCGAATACCAAAGTCCCCGATTAACGGTGCCTTTAATATACCGAAAGATTCGTTTAACAATAGCTAAGTGTAACTTAGTAGGCCGAGTTTGATACCGAGCACACATACATATAGCAAATTAAAGATCAGGTCGACTAGCTGTGATATACAGAAGGGTACCAATCATTCCACGATAAAGTGTCGGATCAACGGCAATCCCATGTGGATTTGCATCTAGCTTAGTTCGTTCCACCATTGGAGTATCCACGGGGTCGCAAGATTCCATCTTATATTTCTTTAGCGATTCAAGAGCATACTTGGATTGACTGATAAAGATGCCTCTGGGTGTCACACCCCACCATGGCGGAACATGGGGCGCGACGTATGGATATCATCACAACATGGCGTGTCTATAGAGACAACTATATGAAATAAGAAATGTCATAAAAATGGTGACACGAAGGTCATGACAATATCTCAACAAATGTAAGGGGTCTAGGTAAGTAAGTAACAGTCCTACTTCTTACCCAAGACAACAAATAACATACCAACAAACAAATGTGTGCCTCAGTATCACTTATTAAAAGAACAATCAAATAAAACTAAGAAGGAAACGGGGATTCTCCTTCTACATGCAATCCTATGCTTCTCCCATCCTAGCCACTTATTTTCTCATGCTTAACCATAGTATCACCTGAAAGAGACACTAAAACACGTCAACATAAAGTTGGTGAGAGTCATAGGTTTAGACTCCAACGCTAAATCAGTTACAAAAGAACATATGGACAATGTGTTACAATTATGTATTAACAACTATCAATCAAGACCAATCATACCAAACCAATCCAAGGCTCCTACCTTGCCAAACAACATCATGGTACCTTAGATGATCAAACTATGTACCTATCCCAAGGCCACTACCTTGGCAAACCACAAGGCCACTACCTTGTCAAACCACAAGGCCACTACCTTGTCGAACCACAATAACATATCAAAAATCGCATAGCAGTTAATCACATAAGTGTACACACAAGTCCATCACAACCATAAAACATTCACAGCAACAATTTAGAAACAACTCAACACAGTGTCTCTTCGATCCCATCTGGAAGTCAAAAACAAAAATAAATATGGGACTATGAACACTCACCTGATTCACACGTCCTTGCACTAGCAACAAGCTAACAAACCAAAAACACGAAATCAATAAACGAACCAATCACTAAGATGGCTCATTAACCTATGATGGACTTCTAGCATATTCTCACATATATACCTCATTAATAAGCTCTAATTACCCCAATACCCTTCCTTAACAAGTCCTTAACTTGGTTAAGTTTAATAACTAACCCGTTCGTATTTTACCCAAAATAGTCCCAGTTTTAGGTCTCAAAACTTTAGGTCAAACGCCCACTTAAACCTACCCATGGTTTCTGTAAAAGGAATATTCATACCCTTACATATGTTGGCTAACACCTCCCACTTTCCCTAACCTTAAAGCTACTGTGAAGGCCCCGATATATATATATCTACTTTTGTCATTTCAGATTTCCTGATTTTAAACGTACTAAAAGTTTGTTACCATTAATGGGTCTTACCCTAAACCACCACCTTAGCCCAAGTGCAGATATTAACTACAATATATAAAACAACTCTCACGTTCGTGAGAATATCCCAATGCAACCCTAAGTGCCCCAAACAACCCAAAACTTAAAAAGAAAACAGGCTGAATTCAAAACTGTTTTGACCTCCGACTGTTGTAACCTGTTTTTGACCCACTTCCCGATCTTCAATTTAGTTCTCGTTTCTTGCATTGGAAAGCCACTTCAAATATCTTTACAGGGGTACTTGGATCGTTAAATAGGAGTTTATAGAACTCCCGATATGATAAAAACAATTGACTCAAAATCTGCCCAGTTTTTTAAAAACGGGTTTTAAACAAATTGAACTAATTAATTACCCATAACCCCATCTAATACAAGCCCTAGATTATATGATCATCATATTATGATTATAACATCATTAATTTACTGATTTTATATAAATCCTAACCCTAATCCATCATAAGAATGATTAAGAAATCATTAAAACAATTAAATTAAAAAGGGATTTGAAGGTTTTACCTTATGATTAATGAAAGATGAAAAACCCCCAAAATTATGAAGAACCCTAACCTTTTTTTAGTGAAACCCACGAATTTTATTAGCTCCAGGGATTTATGTTTTTATTTTTTGTTTAGTAAAACATTATATAGTGTACACAAGAATCCTAGTCCAATTATAACACTTGTTTCCTTTTTTTTTCCTCTTTTTCTTTTTTTTTCCCAAACCGACCTAACACCCCTAAAATTCGTTTTTTATTTATTTTTATTATTAATATATGTAATAATAATATTACCTTAATTTTTCTTAATTTATTTCAGCTCCTAAAGCCTCCAAAACCTCAAAACCGTAAAACTAGTCAAATTTACGCGTTTTACCGTAAAAGTCGTAAAATATACACTTTTATAAAAAATCTCAAATTTTGAAATAAACTTTATATTTAAGTCCTAAATGACTTAAAACCATCCCGAAAAATATTCATATGACTAATTACCTCTTCCGAGACCTCTAAATGCTAAACCGTAAATCCTAAAAAAAATACACTATTACTATAATACTTATACGTATATGTAACCACCAAAATATCACCATTTCATTTCATAGTCACTAATTGTGATCTCATGAACATGAATTAACCGTTCCTTGATTTACTTATGAGTACTCTATACTCATAAACGATAATCACACCAACCTCGTTCACACAAAATAAACACGTAAGCACAAAAATCAAGTAGTCACACATAAAATAACCTAAAAGTAAGACCAAGTGACGAACCCCAAAACCACGGTTGTCACATCAATCCCTCCTAATAGAAATCTCGTCCCGAGATTTACTCCTTAGGATCAACACACAGACAACAAATCACACGAGGATACTTGTTCTAAATGAACTCCTCTCATTTCCACGTGAACTTTAGTTCGAGTTTCAAGATACCACATGTACAAACCAAAAATAATTAAACCCATTGCCAAACTCTTGACCTCACAGTCAATAAATCTCGCAAATGACTCTTCGATAAAACAAAGACTCTTATTAGCACAAAACCCGAATAACCGGACATGCAAATATGCATCCTCAAACAACATTTACCAACCCCAATACATGCAATGTATCATGTATACAACTCATTTCCCCCAGGTAATTCTATACCCATAATCTACTGGTCCGATCTTTCCAAAGATCATAAATGGACCTACAAAACTCTACATCAACTCTTCCATTTTACCAAATCATACCACCCGTTACTATGGGTGAAACTTCATACATAACTCTGTCACTAACTCTAGTGGTTTCCTCCTTTATATATAGCATCCCTTGTTGCACTCATCCTTTCCACAAACATCACTACCACATTAGTAGCCTCTTTTACCATTTCTAGTCCACAATGGGGACATCTCACCCTATCCTTTCACATAGTGCCTCAAATGGCATTTATCGACTTCTAGTATGATAACTATCGTTATATGAAAACTCAGCCATTGCTAAAGAGTTTTCTAACTCCCTCTAAACCAATCACCCATGCCCTCAGTGTAACTCCTAAGGTTGTACAAATATCTCACTTGTCTATCCTTTTCCCAGTTAGCTGGATATACTCATATCCAATCATGTTCATCAACTCCCTTCAGTCCGTACTCCAAACTACTTAAAAATTCCAATTTCCTTACAAAGTGACCTACGACGGTCTTTCATAGATCCATTAGTTCTTCCAACTTCCCAACTACGTGACTTCTCATTCCTCTTGAAATAGGTGATGAATTAGTCAGTCTATCGACTATCACCCAACTCTCATCGTACTTAATCGTCCAACGCATTATGTATCCCTTCCACCAACTTCGTCCTTACATCGCCCCTTTCTAAGCTACTCCTATCTATGTAGGAAGTATAGTCTACGTCCTTTTCTCCATATGATTGTCCAAGCCACGCAACATACATGTTGACGCGTTCTCTGCTTTAGACAACTCAACTCGTGCAACCTACATCTTTCATCCAAGCCGCCCTAATACGTCATCCCTATAGTTCAAGTTCGTCTTAGCTTCACTTCATTCTTCTTATTCCATGTCTCATCAACCATGCTTTCCTTTCCCAGATGGTACTTGGCCTTGCAATTTTCTTCCATCAATTAACTCCACCCATCACCTTTGCCAAATGTTCAATCAAGATGATTAAATATGTGTTGGAGATGTTCATGATCCGTATAGATCATTCTCCACGTCTCGTACACCAAATGCCTCTAGCATTCTAGGCAGATATAACAATCCAACTCCACTAACTAAGTCTTATCTAGTTCTTCCAAGTCTTCAGTTCTGCAACGTATAAGCAATCGCCTTTCTTTGTCGTTCTCGTACACATCCAAATCCTTGCTCCACGTGTCGTCATGCTTCGCGAATTCATCCAGTCCTTCCGATAATGCCAAGATCTGCTCATCATTGAATCCACCTCTTCAGCCTCCAAAATGCTTCCTCGTCCTTCTTCACTTCGCCCCTTGCTGGTTCCACGATATGCCATCATCTCTGACTACTAGTCCTGGCCAACTTAATCCTAAAACTCACACTTGAAAATCTCACGTTTAACTCCACTCCAAAACCGAAACATAATTCGCCTCACTCCCCTTCTTAGATTTGAGTAGATCAAGATGCCGTCGATACTCCCGATGACAACTCGTTTACATACGTTCATGCACACTCGGTTCATTGACTCCATGAGAACCGCTAGTGCTTTGGCGAATCCAAATGCATAACCGTAAACCCAAAGCGTTCATACAACATCCTTAGCAATTTCAACTATGTCCTCCTCACACCCTCTCTTAGCGGCAATACGAATAAATTTCTTGCAATTTCTAACAGCTCTTGTTTTTAAATCACTACATCAACGATTTGCCTTGGAAAGGCACTAACTACAACTCTTCTCACTTCTCCTACTTGCTCTATTCATGGTTCTACCTCAAAGTAATAGGCAAACCTACTAAGTTTCAGGAAATTTTCAGAAAGCATACATGCCTTACGAACAATATCCCCTCCCAACACTCTCTATGGCGCGTTACTTGTACCAATAACCATACATTCTGCAAACCTCTATTCATCTCCCTTGACACTCCTAAGAGACCTCATGACCACATTAGTTCGTCTACGAACTTCTTTCCTCCCCACTAAGGGCATTCCGACCGTTCTCTCATGGTCACCTACTTAAGCGTGTAGGCACGACTAAGTCTTTCATACGATTACTTCAACGCTCCCGAACAATACGTAACCAAAACTACATCCTGAATCCACCAGATACGATCAACGAATCAAACCCACGGATAACTAACGACATTTCACGTGCACCAGTTAAAACAAGTCAAAACCACGAGACTCAAAAGAAAACTCAAACCCAGTACGTGTATCAATTCAAAATGACCCATGACAACGAAAAATAATCCAAGAAACACCCAATGGCAACCATACATATTACGCCCCGCGACATATTATTTAAACCGTGCAAAAGATCGACTTTTCCAAAAGAATATATATCTTTTTTTTATTTACTATACCTCCCACATCCATGTGACTCAAACAATCTACAAACAACCCTCTTGACGAACTCAAAACTCAACTAAAAAACAAGGTATCCCGTGCATCCCATATCAAAAAAAAACTACTATTCAAACTCAACCTCTAACCCGACACTTGCACAATAATTTTGGCCAAGATACTAACCTCCCATGACTATACATTCTGAATATTTGAAAAGTACGTTCCGAGTACATAATTTTTGGCTTTTGAATCACTCAAAAAGCTCTAAAAACGAACAAGTTATGACCAAATCAGTTTTATACTAGTTGTTTTAAAAAAAAACTAAAGAATAAACTTAATGATTAATGTAATCCTTTTAAATGACTGATATAATTGTATGTGTAACCTTTATAAACTCAATTTAACATTTTATTAATAATTATAAATGACGTGAATCGGCTAAACCCAATTATATAAACTATGTAAGTAGAAAGAAATTTTACTTCGCTTTATTTTAAAGAAAGTCCTTTAGAATTTGAAATATATAAGTGTTGATTAAAAAGAAGTCTTATGTTACATCTTGTTTCAAACACGACTCCAACACCTTACCCTTATTTTACCGAACACAACCAACCATCTAACTCGATATATACCGACCAAAAGAAATGCAAGACCCAACACAAAAGATTTCATTATCACAAAAGAAATCCCAAGTTATTTCAATAGACTTGAAACCAAAAACACCATTTTAAAACGTACACGTGAAATACAAAACTCAAAAAATACGCTACAAGACACACTTCAAAAGATTCAAAACGTCGTTGGAACTCCAACAAACTCCAGCACCATAAAACACGACAAACACAAGGTACGTTCAAGTTATAATAACTAGTGAACGACCATATACCATAACCTAACACGTAGTAGTATATATACATCCGCATATATATACCTATCGAATCTCCCAAACATACCCGTTATCATACATGTCAAGTCAATCAATTGCTTTATACGCTCGTTTTTCCATACAAGTAATCACCATCTCACCGTGCCACAACAAAGCATAAAGCCCACCTCCAAAACCAAACCATATCGTGTGACCCCATAATCACACAACACAACTATAATCCAAAACATATAACACAAAAAGAACAATAGCCATATCATAGGCAGCCATTACATAAACTCATATATAATACGTATACCCAAATTCTACATCTCACCATATGCAAGCATGTACTAACCCTCTTTCATGCAATCATACTTGAGAACCCATTGAAGTTGTGGTACTTGTATAACTATGTTGGCCACCATACTTATACAATTACCCTTTCCCCAATGCACTCCCTCTTATGATGACACTTATAAGAATCAATACAACATATAACACATAAATCCATCTACTCACATAAGCTCATAACCACATAAACAATAAGGTCAAAAACTCCATCTATTAAAATAACATAGTAATACTCTTGGAATACAAAAATCCATAGTCTAGCTAAAACAGCATAGACTAAATCCAAAACGAAAACATAATCAGTTATAAGTCATGTCGCCCGTAAGAGTGGAAACAGCTTAAAATCCTTCCTACCCGTGTACTCCTAGTAGCTCGAACCACCACACGATTCTTAGGGAACATGACTTAAACATCAAAAGAAAAGTAACATACCTCAGGTATGTAAAATAACTCGATAAAAGATAGAAACTACCTTGTACTAAATTATGTACTATAATGTACAATTGAAGCAAAATACAACAGTGACTAGCGTGGACGATTATGGTTCAACCCGCACTAGTCATAAACCCGAAAAGAAAATAACATGTGACTAAGTATGAACATACTACGGTTCAATTCATACTAGTCAAAACATCGCAATAAATAACATCCAAACACATCAATTATAATAAATGCACACATACTCCTATGACGCCTATATGCAGGGACCCTTAAGCTATAGACTAGGCTACGCGACTAGGCAACCTAATTCTCTATAACCATTGTCTCTGATACCATTCTGTCACACCCCACCATGGTGGAACATGGGGCGCGACGTATGGATATCATCACAACATGGCGTGTCTATAGAGACAACTATATGAAATAAGAAATGTCATAAAAATGGTGACACGAAGGTCATGACAATATCTCAACAAATGCAAGGGGTCTAGGTAAGTAAGTAACAGTCCTACTTCTTACCCAAGACAACAAATAATATACCAACAAACAAATGTGTGCCTCAGTATCACTTATTAAAAGAACAATCAAATAAAACTAAGAAGGAAACGGGGATTCTCCTTCTACATGCAATCCTATGCTTCTCCCATCCTAGCCACTTATTTTCTCATGCTTAACCATAGTATCACCTGAAAGAGACACTAAAACACGTCAACATAAAGTTGGTGAGAGTCATAGGTTTAGACTCCAACGCTAAATCAGTTACAAAAGAACATATGGACAATGTGTTACAATTATGTATTAACAACTATCAATCAAGACCAATCATACCAAACCAATCCAAGGCTCCTACCTTGCCAAACAACATCATGGTACCTTAGATGATCACACTATGTACCTATCCCAAGGCCACTACCTTGGCAAACCACAAGGCCACTACCTTGTCAAACCACAAGGCCACTACCTTGTCAAACCACAATAACATATCAAAAATCGCATAGCAGTTAATCACATAAGTGTACACACAAGTCCATCACAACCATAAAACATTCACAGCAATAATTTAGAAACAACTCAACACAGTGTCTCTTCCATCCCATCTGGAAGTCAAAAACAAAAATAAATATGGGACTATGAACACTCACCTGATAGCTCCTTCACACGTCCTTGCACTAGCAACAAGCTAACAAACCAAAAACACGAAATCAATAAACGAACCAATCACTAAGATGGCTCATTAACCTATGATGGACTTCTAGCATATTCTCACATATATACCTCATTAATAAGCTCTAATTACCCCAATACCCTTCCTTAACAAGTCCTTAACTTGGTTAAGTTTAATAACTAACCCGTTCGTATTTTACCCAAAACAGTCCCAGTTTTAGGTCTCAAAACTTTAGGTCAAACGACCACTTAAACCTACCCATGGTTTCTGTAAAAGGAATATTCATACCTTTACATATGTTGGCTAACACCTCCCACTTGCCCTAACCTTAAAGCTACTGTTAAGGCCCCGATATATATATATATATCTACTTTTGTCATTCCAGATTTCCTGATTTTAAACGTACTAAAAGTTTGTTACCATTAATGGGTCTTACCCTAAACCACCACCTTAGCCCAAGTGCAGATATTAACTACAATATATAAAACAACTCTCACGTTCGTGAGAAGATCCCAATGCAACCCTAAGTGCCCCAAACAACCCAAAACTTAAAAAGAAAATAGGCTGAATTCAAAACTGTTTTGACCTCCGACTGTTGTAACCTGTTTTTGACCCACTTCCCGACCTCCAATTTAGTTCTCGTTTCTTGCATTGGAAAGCCACTTCAAATATCTTTCCTGGGGTACTTGGATCGTTAAATAAGAGTTTAGAGAACTCCCGATATGATCAAAACAATTGACTCAAAATCTGCCCAGTTTTTTAAAAACGGGTTTTAAACAAATTGAACTAATTAATTACCCATAACCCCATCTAATACAAGCCCTAGATTATATGATCATCATATTATGATTATAACATCATTAATTTACTGATTTTATATAAACCCTAACCCTAATCCATCATAAGAATGATTAAGAAATCATTAAAACAATTAAATTAAAAAGGGATTTGAAGGTTTTACCTTATGATTAATGAAAGATGAAAAACCCCCAAAATTATGAAAAACCCTAACCTTTTTTTAGTGAAACCCACGAATTTTATTAGCTCCAGGGATTTATGTTTTTATTTTTTGTTTAGTAAAACATTATATAGTGTACACAAGAATCCTAGTCCAATTATAACACTTGTTTCTTTTTTTTCCTCTTTTTCTTTTTTTCCCAAACCGACCTAACACCCCTAAAATTCGTTTTTTATTTATTTTTATTATTAATATATGTAATAATAATATAACCTTAATTTTTCTTAATTTATTTCAGCTCATAAAGCCTCCAAAACCTCAAAACCGTAAAACTAGTCAAATTTACGCGTTTTACCGTAAAAGTCGTAAAATATACACTTTTATAAAAAATCTCAAATTTTGAAATAAACTTTATATTTAAGTCATAAATGACTAAAAACCATCCCGAAAAATATTCATATGACTAATTACCTCTTCCGAGACCTCTAAATGCTAAACCGTAAATCCTAAAAAAAATACACTATTACTATAATACTTATACGTATACGTAACCACCAAAATATCACCATTTCATTTCATAGTCACTAATTGTGATCTCATGAACATGAATTAACCGTTCCTCGATTTACTTATGAGTACTCTATACTCATAAACGATAATCACACCAACCTCGTTCACACAAAATAAACACGTAAGCACAAAAATCAAGTAGTCACACATAAAATAACCTAAAAGTAAGACCAAGTGACGAACCTCAAAACCACAGTTGTCACACTGGGACTCTGAGATATCTGAACACCTATGAAAAATGATACATTTCCCATCATTGACATCTTAAACTTGGAAGACATGAGTGTCCCAAACTCAACGGATAAGGTTTGGGTCGAGGCAGCAAATATAATATCATCAACATATATTTGTACCATAATCATATCCTTACCTCGTTTCTGAATGAACAGCGTGGGATCCACCTTACCTTTAGCGAAGCCTTGCATAATGAGGAATTGTGACAAGAGATCATACCACACGCGTGGAGCTTGCTTCAACCCATTGAGAGGCTTCTTAAGTTTGTACACGTGATTAGGATATTTAGAGTTCACAAAACCATCTGGCTATTGAACATAGACCTCTTCCTTGATTTCACCATTGAGAAATGCCGTATTCACATCCATCTGATAAAGGATCATATTCATGTGGGCTGCATAAGCGAGGAATAGTCTAATAGCTTCCAAACGGGCAACAGGTGCAAAGGATTCCATAAAGTCGATGCCTAATAATTGCTTGTATCCACGAGCTACTAGTCGAGTCTTGTTCTTCAATATTCCGCCTAACTCGTCGAGTTTCACCTTGTAAACCCATTTTAAAGTGAGTAACTTCACTTGATCCGGGCATGGGACAAGTTCCCATACATCAAGACGTACAAATTCATTAAGTTCTTCTTACATAGCTTCTATCCAACAAGATTGGGTAAATACTTGTTGCCACGTCTTAGGTTCAACTTCACTGAGAAAAGCATCAAAATGACAAAACATTGCACTTTCTTGTACTGACTTCGTGTGGATACCGGGCGATTAGGGTCACCAATAATAGAATCTATAGGATGATCCTTTGTCCACTTGCTATCATGTTCACAAATCCGTGGATTGGAGTAGACCGTAGTAGGAGCTTCCTCAAAGGTGGATGACCCGGCTTGATTAGGGTCGGGAATTGGTACACCAAAGAATGGAAGTTCACGCATTTGAGCGAATTCGAAGTCGTGATCATCCTCTTCATCATTAATAGGCATGACATGGGTAGTTGATTCGGGTGTAGGTTGAGAATTTCTTGTTGAATGTATATCTTGAACAATTGTAGGTGTAGACGTATCTGATTGTGCTTCATTTGTTGGAGCGACAACTTCGTTGACCGGAGCTATTACTTCAGGTTCTAGAGCAACAATACTTGGAGGAGTAAAGAATTCATCAAAGAACGGTTGAAACAACGTATCCCATTCATTCCTAGAAGGTGGTGTAAGTGATGATGAAATAGGGTTGTTTGGGACAAGACCAGAGCTAATGTTACTGGGTCCCATTTCATGAAGTGCGGGTTCAGAGCTGTTTTGATCAGAAACCATTGCCGTCAGCTCATCAAAACCAACATTCATAGTTTCGAGGATCTTGCGATAATTATGATCGTAGATTCGGTATGCTTTCTGTTAATGCAAGTGATGCCTAAAAGCATTATTAGTGTTAACTAATCTTTCTTGGTTTTGATCACAACAAACTATACAACACATTTAGTATAAAACACAAAACGAATTATTTAACTAACACGATCATCAAGGTAATAATCATATCACTAACTTTTCTTAATCATACTTAGTGATCATCAAAGTGATTATTCTTAAAACTCACTTTTGTTAATATGACAAAAGATTTTTTAATAAACTTTCTTTTTGAGAAAATGTTTTATTAAAATGGAAAATGTAAATTTGAAAATGGCATATTCCATATGCCATAACAATATCCTTTGAAGGTTTAAAAACCTCAGATATTCCTACCCCACTAAAAGACAAAAAAGGGAGCGGACTCTAGTGGGCGGTACCTTAAATAGCTAGGCGGTTCCTTAGCGGTATGGAACCGCCGGCTAGTTAAGGATCCACGCCTAGCTACCCGTTGGACTTTGTCTTCTATAAATAATGGATCAAATCTCATTTTCCAACAAGCCTCTTGGACGTTTTTCTCAGACCCCTTTCTCTTTTATGTACCATAATCATTAGTAAATGATCACTTAATGTGGTAAGTATGTTTACATATGATTATCCTCTTGATCCTCTCCTTTACCTTGTCCAATGAGAAGATCACTAACTCACTAGTGTTGTGACAAAGATGAATCCATGAATTAGTCATGTTCATCATGTTATCCTTTTTGTTTTTATTGATCCATTTGTATATATGAATACTTGGACTAGTTGTGTTCATCCAAGCTATTTGTGAATACTTGGATTTGTTGTGTACATCCATTGCATATGTGTTTGCTTGGATTTGTGTTGTCTAGATCCAAGCTACATGTGTGTACTTGGATATGTCTAGTTGAGTTGTAATAGATTTTGTTGGGAATAAATCTAGGCCAGAACACTTGAACGCTGACAAGAACAACTTAAGCGTTGACAAGAGCAAAGTGAGCGCTGACAGCATAAGCGTTGACAAGATAAAGTCAAGCGTTGACAGATTGAAGACAAGCACTGATGGAAGATGTGAGCTACACGTATATTATATTCTAGATTACTTCTAGTAAGGATAGAAACGACAATGTATTTTCTATGTTTATCTTTACCTAGAATAGTTGATTTGTAGCTTATTGTACAAGACTTCTTGTTCTATAAAAGAAGATCTTTTAGGTTAATGTTTAATATCAGTTTTCATAGTATTCGCAAGTTAAACCTTTCATTGTAATCAACACGATTATTCTAATACAAGTGAAAGTTTGTTTAACATCATTGTGTTTTAGATCAAGTGTTAATTCCGCATAACACTTTGTTACTTTATTCATAAGCAAAGGTTTCTCTACGTGTAGTACTTGATCTAATCTCGTATACACAAAGCTTAATCGGTCTAAGTTTGGGATCAACAAGTGGTATCAGAGCTTGTTGAGAAACTTTTGATCTTTAAGTAACGCAAGAACCCTAAAACACCAAACCCTAAAAACCCTACAATTCTCAAAACCCTAAAAACATCATGTCTGGCACAAATCAACCTCCTGCTTTGCTTCAAAACAACTTCTCAAACCCTAGTATCAAAATTCCCATGTTTGATGCCAGAAACTTTGAGCTTTGGAAGTCCAATTTTGAGCAATACATAGCTATTCATGACTACACTCTTTGGGAAATTATCGAATATGGGAACACATTCGATAAAGCAGCAAAGATTACTGCCGCTATTGCCACAAGGACAGCTGTTCCTAATTGTCCTGAATCTGATAAGGTGGAAAAGCCTGAAGATGGGAGAGCTGTTGCTGTTGAAGATATAGCCAAGAAGAGGGTGGACATGAAAATCTTGAATATCTTGAAACATGCCCTAGGTCATGAGAATCAGCACAAGTATAAACGATTTGAGTCTGCAAAAGAGCTTTGGGAAGCTCTTGAAGTAGCACATGGTGGCAATGCTGACACAAAAGAAGAAAAGAAGAAGCAACTATTGCATGAGTATGCTGTCTTTAAAGCTCAACCTAATGAGAATCTCAGCAGTGTGAGAAGTAGACTTCTTGACATCACAAGTCAACTTTCCTTCATGGGAAAACAGATTGATGATCCTGAATTGAATGCTACTTTTCTCAAAAGCCTTGGTGATGTATGGAAGATTGAGACAAGATCCATTCTTGTCAATAATACCCACAAGACTTCCAGGTTTGATGACATCTTCAACAAGTTAAGACTATTGGAGAATGAATGGCAATTGGAAAGTGATAACAAATCTTCCAGCAGCAACATGGCCTTCTTTTCACAAAGTGAAGGCCAATTTGATTCCATGAACTTCTATGGACATTCAGCAACTGGATCTCAAGGTGTCAGCGCTGGATGTCAATCTGTCAGCACTGGATCATATCCTGTCAACGCTTTGTACTCAAGCGCTGACACACACAATCATGGCGTTGATAGAATTAAACCTGCTGGTTTTGATCTAGATACTGTGTGTGCATTCATTGCTTCTTTGCCCAGTGATTCAAGGATTACATATGAGGATCTTGAGCAGATAAGTGATGAACAATTGGAAGAGATGGACATCAAGTGGACTATGGCTCTTGTAAGTTTAAGAGCAAACAGGTTCAATAAAAGGTTCAAGAAGAAGATGACCTTTAATGCTAAGGATGTTGCTGGATTTGATAAATCCAAGGTGGAGTGCTACAACTGTCATAGGATGGGGCACTTTATGAGGGAATGTAGATCTCCAAGGAGATCTGATGCTGGGAAGCCTTCTAGCCAAATGATTAAAAACCCAGATCCCAAGGCCATGGTTGCTGTTCAACAAATTGATGGTGTTGGAGAATGGGATTGGAGCTGGATGGCTAAGAATGAGGAAGAGGACAGAGCTTTGGTTGCTGAGGTTAAAGAAGAGCATGCTGAATATGCTCTCATGGCACACTCCTCCTCCTCATCAGATAATGAGGTATATGATGATGCTTTCTGTTCTAAGGGTTGTCGTTTAAATACTGAAAAATTAAAACAAGAGATAGTTAAATTATTAGATGAGGCAAGTACTGAAAGATGCAAAGTATCTAACTATCAAGTTGCTCTTACCCAAACAGAAAAGACAGTTTCTGAGTATAAGAAAATGGAGTTTGATTTAAAGGATCAAATAAATATCTTAAAACATGAGTTACATCAGAGTAAGGATGTTCAAGATATAGTTAATAGGGTTAATCTTGATTTGATAGCTCAGTTAGAAGAGGCTAACAAAAATAAAGATAATCTGAGTCTTAAAATCCAGAGATTTGATAAGGCCACACAATCCCTAGGAGAGTGTGTTAGTAAACAAAGAGACTCTAAGGATATGAGTGGGATTGGGATGAATAATTATACTGTTGTTCCACCACCAGCTGGGGATTTCTATGGTGTCCAATCAAAGGACTTATCTTGGACTGGCTTGCCAGAATGCCAAGAGGAGGAGTTTATTCCTCCACCTAGAGTGACTTCCCCAGTTGAGGAATATCAGCAAAAGCTGACTGACCTAGAAGAGTGGAAGAAAGCTAACCACACTTTGTTTGTTAAGGGAGGGTTGTTGTGTGAAAGTCCAAATGAGCCCACACCAATCACAAAACCAATTGATGATCCTAAACCTATTAAGATCACACACCCTACCACTGGCAAACCTGTTGACCTTGGCCCACAATATGTTAGAAAACCTAGTGTTAAATATGCAGAGATGTATAGGAATACTAGGTCACCAAAAAGCCAAGTTAGTAACCATGGAACAGGCTTCTTTGCTTCTAGACCTAATACTATGTCTAGAAAAGCTTGTTACACATGTGGTAGCTTCTCACATTTGGCCTACAAATGTGTCAACGCTTCCAATGTCAACGCTGATAGGAACCATTTCAGCGCTGACAAAAGTCAACATAGGTCAAACACTGTCAGACCCAATACCTTTGTGAACAAAAGTTCACAAGTTGTTAGACCAGCCCCATTCTTTTCTAGAGGGTCTAACACACAAGGCCTAAGACCTTTTCAAAAATCAAATACTTGGTCAAATAGGCAATGGGTTCCTGTAGCAAACCCTAGGTTCAACGCTGATAGGAGTAATCGGGGCGCTGACAAGAGAAATTTCAGCGCTGATAGAAACGCTGCTAAACCTAGGTATTTGCAACCACAGGGAAATAGGTCTAAAGCTTCTACTAGCTTAACATGGAGACCAAAACAGGACCAGAACCCTAATTCTACTGGTATTTCTATGACATGCAACAGGTTTCATTATATTTCAAAGGCATTGTCAACACCAATTGGGGTTAACTGGGAATTTCATTCAAACAGGGATGAAAATGGAGTTGTTATGAGAACCAAGTCTGTTCTTGTTGAACAACCAAATGAATCCAAGTCTTCCAAGGCTTGGGTTCCCAAAGAAAACTAATGTGTTTTCTTTATGTGCAGGGCATTCAGAAGAAGATCAATGATTATGGATACTGGGATAGTGGATGCTCAAGGCACATGACAGGAAAGGAAGACTATCTGACCAATTTCTCTCCTATTCAAGATGGTGATAAGGTATACTTTGGAGGTGGCTATGGAACAATCACAGGAAAAGGAACCCTTGTCACCAACAATCTAAGATTTGAGAATGTCTTCCTGGTAAAAGATCTGGATTATAATTTGTTTAGTGTATCACAAGTGTGTGATAACAAAAATAAGGTTCTTTTCACAGATACTGAGTGCTTGGTGTTAAGCAAGGATTATAAGCTCCCTGAGGAGAAATACATAGATTTTAGAACACCAAGGCATAAAGACATATATAATGTGAATCTTAATGGAATTAAGGTAAATAATAAAATGTCATGTCTGTATGCTAAAGCCTCAGTAGATGAAAGTAATCTTTGGCACAGGAGACTAGGGCACATAAACTTTAAGAATATTAATAGGCTTGTGAGGCTTGGTTTAGTTGATGGTTTGCCTGAAAAGGCTTTCCACAATGACCACTCTTGTGTTGCATGCCTTAAGGGCAAGCAGCACAAGGTCTCATTCAGGTCTAAACAGGTGCACTCTAGTTCTAAACCACTTCACTTACTGCATATGGACCTCTTTGGTCCAACTAATATAGAAAGTTTGAAGGGTAAATCATATTGTTTTGTCATTACTGATGATTACTCCAGGTTTACATGGACTTTCTTTTTAGCCAAGAAAAGTGAAACTGCCCTAAGTTTGATTAATTTCATTACCCAAATTGAAAAGAAGAATGGTAATGAGGTCAAAATTATTAGAAGTGACAATGGGGGTGAGTTTAGAAATCAGTTGTTAGATGATTTTTGTGCCAAGAAAGGGATTACTAGGCAGTTTAGCATAGCTAGAACCCCACAGCAAAATGGAGTTGCTGAAAGGAAGAATAGGACCCTTATTGAAGCAGCCAGAACCATGTTGGCTGATGCCCACTTTCCTATAGCCTTTTGGGCTGAAGCTGTTAACACAGCTTGTTATGTTCAGAATAGGGCATTGGTCAACAAGATACATAATAAGACACCTTATGAATTACTTTGGGGAAGGAAGCCCAATATTGGCTTTCTCAAGCCATTTGGTTGTCATGTAGTTGTTTTAGAAACTAGTGAGGCCCTAGGTAAATTTGATTCAAAAGGTGATGAAGGCTACTTCATGGGTTATTCAGTGCAGAGTAAAGGATATAGGGTTTACATTAAAAAGGAAAAACGTATACTTGAAAAAGTACATGTTAGGTTTTTAGAGAGTAAACCTAGTGATCCTGAGAGTGGTCCAAATTGGTTGTTTGACTTAGAACCTTTGTCTAGAGCATTAAATTATATGCCTGTTACTGATCCAGACATTGTGAAGGTAACTTCAAGTGTTTTGGAAAAGAGAATTGGTAATGTTTCAGGTATACAGGTTGCTAAGGAGGATGGACCACCAGCAGTTAAATCATCTCCCCCACAAGAATTTGTTACACTTCCTATATGGACAGATGAGTATTATGCTGCTGCTACTGCTGCAAGGAAAGATAATGGTGGTGTTCAGATACCACCAACTACAAACATGCATGATTCTTCAGGCGCTGACAAAGGGAAATCAAGCGTTGACACGACCAATTCAGACGCTGATGGCTTCAACGCTGACAACACCAGTTCAAGCGTTGTTAGCCCAAACGCTGACAAGCAAGGTTCAGAGTTTGATGACACCTTTGCACATCTTTTCTCTTCCCATTTTGAACAGGGTGGACCTTCTAATGTCCATGAAGAGATTTCTGTTGATCAAGAAGAATCTGAAGAAGATATTGGCAACATGGAGCGTGAAATTGAGGACACCAGACTTTTTGAAGGAGGAGTTCTCACTTCCACAGCTAAGGATCACCCCACATCTCAGATCATTGGTGATGTTATGGCTCCAGTTCAGACAAGAAGATCCCATCAAGGTCTTGGTGGATTTATTGCCAATATACACAAGAAGGTTGATACCCCTCTTGTACAAGCATGTTTGTTTGCCTGTTTTCTGTCACAGGAAGAACCCAAGAAGATTTTTGATGCTCTCAAAGAACCAAGTTGGGTGGAAGCAATGCAGGATGAGCTTCACCAATTTGCTATACAGGATGTTTGGGAGCTGGTTGATTGTCCTAGATATGTGAGACCAATTGGGACAAGATGGGTTCTAAGGAACAAGAAAGATGAAAGAGGCATTGTGGTCAGAAACAAGGCACGTTTGGTAGCTCAGGGATATACACAAGAGGAAGGAATTGATTATGAAGAAGTTTTTGCACCAGTTGCAAGAATTGAAGCTATAAGAATTTTTCTAGCTTATGCCTCTTGTATGAATTTTACTGTTTATCAGATGGATGTGAAGAGTGCTTTCCTCTATGGAACAATTGTTGAGGAAGTATATGTCATGCAACCTCCTGGTTTTGAAGATCCTGAGAATCCAGACAAGGTTTATAGAGTGAAGAAAGCAATGTATGGACTTCATCAAGCCCCAAGAGCATGGTATGGTACATTGTCCACCTACTTGGTGGAAAATGGTTTCAAGAGGGGCACCATAGATCAGACACTGTTTACAAAGAAGAAAGGAAAACATGTGTTACTTGTGCAGGTCTATGTGGATGACATCATTTTTGGGTCTACTGATCCAAAAATGAGTGAGGACTTTTCCAAGCTCATGACAGATAAATTCAAGATGAGTGCAATGGGTGAGATGAACTTCTTTCTAGGTTTACAAGTTCAGCATGATCGTTCGACTCAATGGTTAAGAACCATTATATCTAGGTTGATCATCGTTCATATGATAACATAGCGGAAAAGAACAATGATCATGACAAGGTGTTTGGACACAAAGAACACATGAATTAAAACAATTGGGATGTTCATTATATTAATAACAAACATCCACTAGACGTGTATACATTGAATCCCACGTCTAGTGCGACACACACTTTAGGTTTACATTGTGATTGAATGATATATTGTATAAAACCTACGTCCTATGTTTTCTTTATATACTAGAAAACATAGCTTACAAAGAAAGCTAAAGTAATAAAAAGACTCCAACGGCTTGTTCTTTTGCAACTTGTACTTTTTAGCCCTTGTCTTCTTATTTTGTTGTGTTTTGACTTATCAACTTAATAATTCGAACCAACAATCTTCCCCTAGTTGATGATGTCAAAACACTCTTCTTAAGCATGAATCCTTTGTATGTAGTACATGATCTCCAAGAAGCTTCCCCTTAAGTATAGCACATATTCTTCCCCTTTTTGACACATCAATAGGGAATATGTGAAAGTATGCAATCTTGTAGATTCTCCAAAAGTAGCTCTATGTAATGATCCTGAAGAAAAATAAATACAGTAGTCTTGATGTTGAAGTAGATAACCCAATCTTATGTTCCATGTCTTGTTGTATCCATGCGACTTCAAAACTCACGGCTATAATGAGCAGACTTAAAAACTCACGGCTATAGTGAGTAGTCTCTTGACAAAAAGAGTTCTCTAGCAAATATGAGCATAGAGCATCTTAAGAAAAATCCCATACCTTTGCTATCTTTTTATCAAGTCCGTTGTCACCAATTATATAAGCATGAACAAGTTATCTTCAAACCCGCTGAAAGTTTGAAGATATGATAGAACACAAACTCACGCAAATCTTCTTCAATCATCAATCTTACCATAAGTATTCTTCCCCTTAAGCTAACACTTCTTCATGAAGAATCTTAATCTTCATATCATATGTAAAAGCATTAAGACGGATAACTCTTTTACAAGGCTACCCCGATTACATAATCAAATCCAATAAATTTCCTCACGAATTGTTGTCAACTCGCATTAAAACCATTAATTCCTTTCAAAATATCCGAGCCATAAATATCATCATGATATTCTAAATTATAACGGAGATTCCATGTACCTTTGTGTGTATTATCCTCCTTTTTGTGTGCTTAAAACGTACCCATTTTCTCTAACAGCAGCTATCCATGTGTCATCCAACATCTCTTCTGTCCAATATCTTGGTCAGATGTATTGTCCGATATCTGACAATACGTATCAGCGTTGAAGCTCATATATCGGACGACACTGTCAACCTATCAGCGTTGACTTATTCCTTGTCAGCGTCGAATTTCCTTCTGTCAGCGCCCAAATAACAAACGTCAGCGCCAACCATAAAATCCTGTCATCGTTCATCCTTAAACCTGTCAGCGTCTATATAAGCTTTGTCAGCGCCGACCATAAACCTTGTCAGCGTCTCCAATTTCTGTCAGTGGCTGATAACTTTTGTGGCTGTGTTATATCAAACTTCCTAAAACTTAGGGATACATATTACTGAACTTAAATACACCCCTAAAAATCAGCAACCTTTTCAAAAGTATATCAAACTTTATAATCCTAACCACACGTCATCATCAATCCCATATATTACGTCCAACATTAATAATAAAGACTTCTTTTCTGTATTGGTCATATGAATGTATATAAGTTGACCAATCATGTTTGAGAAGCCGTGTGAACACAAAGTTGATCTTCACGTCTTTAACTCTTTGAAAGAACCAAAGTTGACCAATCACGTTTGAGGAGGAATTACTTCATGCGAAGTATAACCAATATTATATTCAACTTTGAGCAAAACCGTGTGAACACAAAAAAAAAACTTCAACCAATAGGAAATATAGAACCGTGTGAACGCAATCTTTTCAACCAATGAGAAGTGAAGGCTTACGGTAATACAGTGCACTAGCATGCATGGGATCGAAGCTTTAAATAACAACTTAGGGTTTAAGTTCGTGTGAACGCAGATTTGTTCCTCCAATCAGAAACAAGCAATCGTGTGAACAGAAAGTTAAACCTTCATGCGAACAAACAATCTCACGATCACTGTAGATTTTTATCAGCATGTACTTTGCATTGGTACCCACTTATTACGTGAACCAAAAACCATCAAATACCAATGAGTCCTTTTCTGTTACAGACAATACTTTTCATAACGACGCTTCTATTTTCTGCCTGGGACCATAGCTCAAAAGAAAAGTATACAGACCTTTAAATAACGATTCTTCATTCTTGTATGATGGGACCATACGAACATGATTAACAAGTCCAACATTGTCTTTAAAAAAACACTCGTTACTTGATCAGGACCACCAATACTTTTCTGTCTTTTCTACATGATTAACGATTCATCCATCATTATCACAGATCTAGGGTTTAGAATTTTGTTCATCAAAACCCTAACTTAGGGTTTATAGATTAACCTTAGATCATATAATAACTTGAATCACCACAGCCACAATCCTTATAACATCCTGCTTTTTATGTAGATCTAGGGTTTGAGAAACCCTAGTTCATGATTTCATGTGAAAACAGAAAACTAAAAATCTGCCATCAGCCAACTTCGACGCTTAATAACTTTTGCCTGGGGATAAAACTCGACAATCCCTCCGGTGGATGTTTAGATCTATGTATGTAGAATACACATCTAAAATTTCGTGACGATCCAACGGTTAGATCAAAAGTTATGACCTTCTGAATACTGCTGCGCACACAAAAACGTCCAGAAAAACTCAATACGAATTTTTCTTCTTCACCATACACGAACACCTCGTCGGATCTAGATATCAAGAGCCTTAGGCTCTGATACCAATTGTGGAGTCCTATGATCGTTCGACTCAATGGTTAAGAACCATTATATCTAGGTTGATCATCGTTCATATG
This sequence comes from Glebionis coronaria, assembly GCA_025667525.1. Lineage (NCBI taxonomy): Eukaryota > Viridiplantae > Streptophyta > Magnoliopsida > Asterales > Asteraceae > Glebionis > Glebionis coronaria. The sequence goes on from JANFOE010000424.1 coordinate 863,689, forward strand.
ATAACATAGCGGAAAAGAACAATGATCATGACAAGGTGTTTGGACACAAAGAACACATGAATTAAAACAATTGGGATGTTCATTATATTAATAACAAACATCCACTAGACGTGTATACATTGAATCCCACGTCTAGTGCGACACACACTTTAGGTTTACATTGTGATTGAATGATATATTGTATAAAACCTACGTCCTATGTTTTCTTTATATACTAGAAAACATAGCTTACAAAGAAAGCTAAAGTAATAAAAAGACTCCAACGGCTTGTTCTTTTGCAACTTGTACTTTTTAGCCCTTGTCTTCTTATTTTGTTGTGTTTTGACTTATCAACTTAATAATTCGACCCAACAGATTTGTGTAGTAGTTCTCACTAAACTATAAAGTGATGTGCTTGTGTCTTGTGAGTTCTCACTAAACTTGAAAGTGATTAGTAGTTGTGTTGTGTGAAGTTATCAGTTAGCTTCAAAGTGAAGAGTCCTGAAGATTGGTTCTAGCTTTGGATTAGAACTCGACATCTAGCCTTGTGTCGTAAAATGGTGAAATTGGCAACGTCGTGAAGATTGGTTCTACCTTGAGATTAGAACTCGACATCTAGCCTTGTGTCGTTAAATTGTGAAGTAGGCAACGTTGTGTAGATTGGTCCTAGCTAATGATTAGGTCTCGACATTTAGCTTAGTGTCGGAAAATAATGTAAGCGACGATGTAAGGATTTCTCCACCGAGAAGGGAGATTGTGGATATAGTGGAAATCTCGAGTAGGTGTACTCGAGGAGTGGAGTAGAAACGAGGATAGAGCCTCGTTGTCGAACCACTATAAATCTTGGTGTCTTGTCACTAGGTTGTCTCTTTCCTTACTCTTTACTTATTTCATTATCATTATACTTACCTATTACCATTGCTAATGCATTTCAATTGAACCTAATCATTATGCAACTTAGCTTCAAGTAAAAGATAGTTTTATGATACAAACCTAATTGAAATTAATTTTAATTAGGTGACTAATAGAAGAGAAACTATTCAATCCCCTTCTAGTTTCTACAATTGGTATCAGAGCGATGGTCACTCAAGATGTTGGAAGTATATTGTACTTTAAAACTTGGATCGATCCATTGTCTCCTCAAATTAGAAGGTCAAGTTGTACTAAAGTTTCTCTTTGGTCAAAACTAATTTTTTTCTTGGAAAATAGGTCTTTTAATTGATAATATTGCATCCCTCTTAGATTATTAGCTGTTATGCATTTTAGATCTACTCTTGAAATGTATCTACTAGTTTGCATCTTACTTTGTGTAGGTACTCATGAAGATCAATTATTTAATTGGTTGTGGATTGAGTTACTTGCACTTGTAGAAGACTCATCTTCATTGATCTTCAACATCTTTGAATGATGATATCAAGATTATTGGGAATGATACTAGTCCTTAAAGACTTAGTACTCATCATAGTCATTGTTGGGCATTGCATTATTTCCTTGATGGATTGGATTGCTCCTTGTGGCCAAGGTACGCTTTCGTTCTTCCACACGCCCTTTGATCATTCTTTTGATCATTACTTGACTATGTGCTTGTTCTTGGCATCCTTACCTTGACATTTGTTTGTGGTTTGTGATTCTTTTCTTTTATCCTCTCAAACCTTCATTACTTGGATACTTGACTCACTATGGTGATGTAGAGTGAGTTAGTAGTAGCTTAAAGTATCAAGCATGATTTCCATGGTTTGCACCCATACGGTTAGTAGGCCCTTTGTGGGAGAGAAAGTGAATTAATACCTTGCTCATATTTTTGTTTAAACTAATACTATTATTGAAAGTAATCTTAGTCTATGAATCAATATTTGCTTTGTGTTAATTCATTACCAAAGCCGTTTAACATCTCTCCGGAAAGGCACGTCTTAAACCACTATATATGACACAAGCTCTTCGTCTCCACGATTTGAAGATTGTCATTAATCCCTTGAGCATTGATCTTAGTCTTGATTCACTTCCCTTGACTTCTCTCCACTTCTCTTTTTCGCTACGAGTAGTCGTTTGTTCGTTTCGGTTCTTTTCGATCTCGATTCAACTCGTAATCCTTCATTAAGGCATATTGCTTAGTGTTATGATGATCCAATGATATTCTAAAAGGTTTAAGATTTATTTTTAAGTATTTTAGAAAACTTGGTTTTCAAAATTTTGCCGTATTTCCTTGATAAAAACCAGCCTCTGTAGGCGGTTCTTTATCTCTGGCGGCTCAAACCTGCGGTTCCTTATCGATAAGGTACCGTGGGCAATAAAGTATGTCACAGCGCCAGTTTTATTAAAATACCATTTTTCAAAATAAACCCTCTCTCTCCCAAAAACACACAGCCGACGAATTCCACCTTTTCCACCATTGTTGAAGCTTCAAAAACCTTCAATAACACAAATTAATTGATTCCACATTGTGGATTTCACTCATCCTTCCATCAATTCTAAATTTTAACCCCTTGACAAATTTATCATCTTCATTGGTTGGATGTTTCTTTTCTACCTCCATTCCACCAATTGAACCTTGATTTTGTCATTTACCTCTTTGGACATACTTAGCAAATACTTGCTTCTAATTTGAGATTTCTTCTCCTTCTCCCTCTAAAGTTACTTAGTAGGTAGTGATCATATATACATTGATGTTTCTTTCCTTTCTACTAACCTTTGTGTAGCATGTCACCTTAGCTCATACACTTGGTACCCCAAGCAAGGGGGAGCAACCACCAAGGGGGAGCTACTAGCAAAGTCCGGTTCTCTTCAAAGACTTGTGCTTACCTTTTTGCTACGACAAAGGGGGAGAAATGCTAGTGATAAACTCGTTAATAATTCGATATTTTGTGTTTATACGTAAATGAGTTTATAGTTTGTCGTAATCAAAAAGGGAGAGATTGTTAATGCAAGTGATGCCTAAAAACATTATTAGTGTTAACTAATCTTTCTTGGTTTTGATCACAACAAATTATACAACAAATTTAGTATAAAACACAAAACGAATTATTTAACTAACACTATCATCAAGGTAATAATCATATCACTAACTTTTCCCATGTGGATCTGCATCTAGCTTAGTTTGTTCCACCATTGGAGTATCCACGGGGTCGCAAGATTCCATCTTATATTTCTTTAGCAATTCAAGAGCATACTTGGATTGATTGATAAAGATGCCTCTGGGACTCTTAGATATCTGAACACCTATGAAAAATGATACCTTGCCCATCATTGACATCTTAAACTTGGAAGACATGAGTGTCCCAAACTCATCAGATAAGGTTTGGGTTGAGGCAGCAAATATAATATCATCAACATATATTTGTACCATAATCATATCTTTACCTCGTTTCTGAATGAACAGTGTGGGATCCACCTTACCTTTAGCGAAGCCTTGCGTAATGAGGAATTGTGACAATAGATCAGACCACACACGTAGAGCTTGCTTCAACCCATAGAGAGCCTTCTTAAGTTTGTACACGTGATTAGGATATTTAGAGTTCACAAAACCATCTGGCTATTGAACATAGACCTCTTCCTTGATTTCACCATTGAGAAATGCCGTCTTCACATCCATCTGATAGACGATCATATTCATGTGGGCTGCATAAGTGAGGAATAGTCTAATAGCTTCCAAACGGGCAACAGGTGCAAAGGATTCCATAAATTCGATGCCTAATAATTGCTTGTATCCACGAGCTACTAGTCGAGTCTTGTTCTTCAATATTCAGCCTAACTCGTCGAGTTTCACCTTGTAAACCCATTTTAAAGTGAGTAGCTTCACTTAATCCGGGCATTGGACAAGTTCCCATACATCAAGACGTACAAATTCATTAAGTTCTTCTTGCCTATCTTCTATCCAACAAGATTGGGTAAATAATTGTTGCCACGTCTTAGGTTCAACTTCACTGAGAAAAGCATCAAAATAACAAAACATTGCACTTTCTTGTACTGACTTCGTGTGGATACTGGGCGATTAGGGTCACCAATAATAAAATCTATAGGATGATCCTTTGTCCACTTGCTATCATGTTCACGAATCCGTGGATTGGAGTAGACCGTAGTAGGAGCTTCCTCCGAGGTGGATGACCCGACTTGATTAGGGTCGGGAATTGGTACACCAAAGAATGGAAGTTCACACATTTGAGCGAATTCGAAGTCGTGATCATCGTCATCCTCTTCATCATCAATAGGCATGACATGGGTAGTTGATTCGGGTGTAGGTTGAGAATTTCTTGTTGAATGTATATCTTGACCAATTGTAGGTGTTGACGTATCTGATTGTGCTTCATTTGTTGGAGCGACAACTTCATTGACCGGAGCTATTACTTCAGGCTCTAGAGCAACAATACTTGGAGGAGTAAAGAATTCATCAAAGAACGGTTGAAACAACGTATCCTATTCATTCCAAGAAGGTGGTGTAAATGATGATGAAATAGGGTTGTTTGGGACAAGACCAGAGCTAATGTTACTGGGTCCCATTTCATGAAGTGCAGGTTCAAAGTTGTTTTGATCAGAAACCATTACCGTCAGCTCATCAAAATCAACATTCATAGTTTCGAGGATCTTGCGATATTACGATTGTAGATTCGGTATGCTTTCTGTTAATGCAAGTGATGCCTAAAAACATTATTAGTGTTAACTAATCTTTCTTGGTTTTGATCACAACAAACTATACAACACATTTAGTATAAAACACAAAACGAATTATTTAACTAACACTATCATCAAGGTAATAATCATATCACTAACTTTTCTTAATCATACTTAGTGATCATCAAAGTGATTATCCTTAAAACTCACTTTTGTTAATATGACAAAAGATTTTTTAATAAACTTTCTTTTTAAGAAAATGTTTTATTAAAATAGAAAATGTAAATTTGAAAATGGCATATTCTATATGCCATAAGAATATCCTTTGAAGGTTTAAAAAACCTCAAATATTCCTACCCCACTAAAAGACAAAAAGGGAGCAGACTCTAGTGGGCGGTACCTTAAATAGCTAGGCGGTTCCTTAGCAATATGGAACCGCCGGCTAGTTAAGGATCCGTGCCCATCTAGCCGTTAGACTTTGTCTTCTATAAATAGTGGATCAAATCTCATTTTCCAACAAGCCTCTTGGACGTTTTTCTCAGTTCCCTTTCTCTTTTCTATAGCATAATCATTAGTAAATGATCACTTAATGTGATAAGTATGTTTACATATGATTATCCTCTTGATCCCCTCCTTTACCTTGTCCAATGAGAAGATCTCTCTCACTAGTGTTGTGATAAAGATGAATCCATGAATTAGTCATCTTCATCATGTTAGCCTTTTTGTTTTTATTGATCCATTTGTATTTATGAATACTTGGACTAGTTGTGTTCATCCAAGCTATTTGTGATTACTTGGATTTGTTGTGTACATCCATTGCATATGTGTTTGCTTGGATTTGTGTTGTGTAGATCCAAGCTACATGTGTGTACTTGGATATGTCTAGTTGAGTTGTAATAGATTTGTGTAGTAGTTCTCACTAAACTATAAAGTGATGTGGTTGTGTCTTGTGAGTTCTCACTAAACTTGAAAGTGATTAGTAGTTGTGTTGTGTGAAGTTCTCACTTAGCTTCAAAGTGAAGAGTCGTGAAGATTGGTTCTAGCTTTGGATTAGAACTCGACATCTAGTCTTGTGTCGTAAAATGGTGAAGTAGGCAACGTCGTGAAGATTGGTTCTACCTTGAGATTAGAACTCGACATCTAGCCTTGTGTCGTTAAATTGTGAAGTAGGCAACGTTGTGTAGATTGGTCCTAGCTAATGATTAGGTCTCGACATTTAGCTTAGTGTCGGAAAATAATGTAAGCGACAATGTAAGGCTTTCTCCGTCGAGAAGGGAGCTTGTGGATATAGTGGAAATCTCGAGTAGGTGTACACGACGAGTGGAGTAGAAACGAGGATAGAGCCTCGTTGTAGAACCACTATAAATCTTGGTGTCTTGTCACTAGGTTGTCTCTTTCCTTACTCTTTACTTATTTCATTATCATTATACTTACCTATTACCATTGCTAATGCATTTGAATTGAACCTAATCATTATGAAACTTAGCTTCAAATAAAAGATAGTTTTTTGATACAAACCTAATTGAAATTAATTTTAATTAGATGACTAATAGAAGAGAAACTATTCAACCCCCCCCCCCCCCCTTCTAGTTTCTACACTTTCTTTGCGGGTGCATAACCAATGAAAATACCAATATCAGCCTTTGGTTGAAGTGTTCCTAAATTATCACCATCATTATTTGGATAGAAAAGAGAACCAAATACATGAAGATATGATAAGTCTGGTACTTTTCCGTGAGAAGCTCATAAGGTGTTTTGCCATGGCGTTTTTGAATTAGTGACCGGTTTTGGGTGTAAACTGCTGTAGATACTGCTTCTGCCCATAAAAACAATGGAGCCTTTGCGTAAATTAACATCGTTCGAGGAGGTTCCATAAGTGTGCGATTTCGCCTTTCAACGACACTGTTTTGTTGTGGAGTGCGAGCAACAGATGTTCATGAGATATGCCAACTTTTTCATAATAGTTACGCAAGATTTGATTCACAAATTCGGTTCCATTATCTGTGCGTCGGACAGTAGTGTTGAGACGTACTTGAATCATCTTGAGAAATCCGATGATGAATTTAGGTGCCTCATTTTTTGTCGCAAGAAATTTCACCCATGTAAACCGAGAGTAATCATCGACAATGCCGAGGATGTACTTTTTACCACTAAGACTTTCAACACGCATTGACCCACAAAGATCCATATGCAACAAATAAAGTTTCACTTGGTTGGTGTCTTCAGTCTTGGTTTTGTATGATTTCTTAGTGCTCTTCCCCATTGTACACTGATGTATGTATTTTAGTCACTTGTTTTAGGAAAAACAAATAACCATGGCAAGTATTAAATTCGACGGTTTAGGAAAACCGACAAATCGAATAAATGCGAGTTCGTTCTCGGCGGAGGTGTGTGATGTATGTGCCAATACTATAAAATCAAGTTTGGATTAGTGACGTTTTAAGATGAGAAAGATTAGAAATTAAAGATGGATTACGCTAAAAATTACTCTACAACGTAAAAAACGCGAGATCGTAAAACTCGATGAAAAACCAAAATAAACTAAAAATTACAAAATTTTAAACTTAAGCTAACAAAAATATAATTAAAACAAAAATAAACACCAAAATTTCCAAAAATTTTTAAATTATTTTATATTAATTTTTAAAGTTTAATAAAAAACCCAAAAATAAATAAAATGTATAAAAAGTGAAAATGAAAATTTTAAGATTTGTAAACCTAAATTATACTAATTGAAAACTAAAAAGTATTTTTTGAAAAATTAAAATTACTTTTTACTATTTTAAAATTACTTTCTAGAATTTTAATCTAAAAATAATCCTAATAAATTAAATAATAAATGAAAAAAATTGATTTCTTTTTTAACAAGTCCGAAGCTGTTGTCCAAACTAAGGAAAAATGAAAAAGCCAAAAAAAGATGACCAATAAGCTGATAAACAGCTTATTAGGTTCGAATTGGATTAAAAAAGCAAAAACAAAACACCCCTTAATAACAATCCTAGGGCTTTTCTAAACGATAAGGACCCTAGGGCGAAGTGGTAGAGTGTGTGTGGTGTGGTCGTGGTGGCACAGGTTCGAGTCATGGCCAGACCAAAAAAAATTTAGAACTTTTTTTTTATTCTTTTTTGAAACTAACTTGATACAGTAACTAACAACTCAAAATCACAAATACACAAAACAATCACTGATTAATCACAATTATAAGCTAATTTCGTGCCCCTTTTTACACAGACCTGAACCTTGTTCACTTTCTATTTTTTCTTTGTTTTGCACTTGCTGATGTGGGGGATTTATGGAGCCCGGGGAAGGAGTTGTGTTGTTGCTGGGCGCAAATGGCACCCTCACTTGCCTTGGCAAGTGAGGAATCAAACTCGACAAGAAATCTAACAGCTAACACCAATAAACACCCCAAATGAGCAAGAAATAAGTAGGAACAAAATAAAAAGCTACGGCTGAAGGCCGCTAAAGGTAAAGTGGTGAGATTAAGCTTAAAACTATCCTGACCTATAAGCCTCTAACCTCAAAATTAGTCAAGTGCACACTTAATCTTAACCTAAAACTACTAAAATCCAGAATATCTAAGCTTGAAACTTCAAAACATGGAATTAAAGGTTGCTGGTGTATACAAGTGACAAAAAAATGATGCTCAAGTTGCTGTTGGTACACAATGAACTAAAAGTGACTTTTTAACTTATTTTAAACTCTCAAAAGTTTATAAACCCTTAACACCGAACTGAATGCCTTATAAACTACTTAAGTAATGGCTTTTGTACCCAAAATCCAACACATTCCTTATTATAAAGATGGCTCAATGTGGGGCTGCTGGTGGTTCTAAAAACAACAACGACCTTTAAAAAAACTATATAAAAAACTATCCTACGTTATCTAAATCCTAAAAACCAACTTATGCATACTTAGATCCTCCTAATAAATAGGTGTGATTCAAGACTCAAGGCTTAAAACAAAGATCTTACGGCCCTGAACCCTACTGTTAAGGCCAAAAATGCAGGGTCTGTTGTAAGAGTCTAGACAGTGAGCTATAAAGGCAACCTCGATCCATCAAAACTTGACCAATCCTAAGATACCAGATTTTAGAGCTTAAGACCTATACCTAATCTAGACGTTCACCATAAATCAAGCCACATAATCCATGAATGAACCAAAAATATGCTGGTGTACGTGTTTTAGAAAAGGTGGTATCTGCGGGTGTGTTGAAGCTAACAGTGGGCTACGAAAGTACTTACGACCTCCGTAAATCAATGATTACCCCCAAGACCAAGTGATTCGCACAATAATCTACCCTAAATCTACAAGATGACCAAAAATAAACACGAAAGAGCAACATTATAAACCTCCAAACAAAGTCCTACTTGTTATGTAGAAAGCTAATATGGGCCGAAAGTAATAGAAACACACTAGAGATTTACTACACAACCTAACACAGACCAAGTTTGATTTTAAACCATACAAACTTACTTTCAAATACACACAATCCTATCTAAATCCTAGAATTAGCAGAGAATGGACAGAATAAAGAATCATTCAACTAAATTAACTACAACAAGCCACATATAAGCAAATTCTCATAAGCATTTGCCTAACCAAAATTTTAGCACAAGGGGATTCAGACTTCACTTAGACTTGACCCACAACTGGAACAAGGTGAGCAGACTCAGCCGGCTTAAATGCTTCCTTCTGTATAGGTGAGCTTATGGTGGAAAACTTAAGTGGGCTTATGATCTGCTTATTTGCTGATGGACTACAGCAGTCCCAAAGAAGTGGTATGAGGTGAGACTTTTTGAACTCTTTAAAACCTGAAACAAAACAAAACCAACAAATACAAGTACCAAGAACCAAGCCCAAAAGCTATTATCAGTAGCTTTTGGGTTTAGCGTTTGCTACAGTAAGTAGAAAAAATAGAATAAAAATGAAAATATTTTAGGAAAACTTTAGAACTCAACTATTTTGAAAACTTGTAAACAAATTGGTATCCAGAAACAGTAGCTTATACAAGCTAAGAGAGCTTGTTTGGGTGTTAACCAAATAAGCTCTTTAGTTCCTATAAACAGTTAAGAAAAGCAATCCTTGGCTCGAGTGTCCTTTCACCAAAACTTTATTTTTTGTAAACCTCTAACTTAATCTTGCAAAAAGAAGTAAACTTAACACTAACAACTAGTAGTAAAAAGGAACTCAGCACAATGTAGTATTTTTAAAAACTGAAAATTCACTAATTTGGGTAAAAATCGTACAAGGCTGGAACAAAGGGCTATTGCACAAATCGCAAGCTCCTTTTATACTAATCTATAAAAGTATCTAGAATAAAAAATAAAAAAAAACCCTAATTTTTGAATTGCCAAAGTTGCCCTAGCATATGCTTGAAGCATATTCGAAGTTTGAATCTGGTCCTAACCTTCATGTGATGTACAGCTGTAGGAGTATGATCATAACCCTCCTTTTTGTTGTGGTGATCAAGGAATTACTCTGGTTTGTTAGATTACTGGCAAGATCTTGTCTTTTTTCTTCTACCCGTGACTTGAACAGCTGGGGAGGGGACCTTGGGGTGACGTGGTGTACTTCTGGGAATGTTGGGTGATTGGGTGTGGGGTAGGGATCAAAAGCCCTTTTGTTAATTTGGTTTTAGGTTGGTGGTTGATTTGATTGATCTTGGAAGTTTTTAGGGTTTATGTTGAGTTTTGGGGGTGGTTAGATTGTAATGAGGATTAGGAGAGGGTACCCGGTTTAAGTTTTCTTTGTTTATATTAATTTGAAAACAAATTAAACGTGATATTAGTGGGGGTGTTGACCTAGGTATTTGACCGGGTATGGTATGGAATGGATATGGTTTTCGGGTTTGGGTGGGTTTATATGAGGTGTCAGTGGATGAGTGGTGGAGTTAACTTTGATTGTCTGGGCATAAAAGGCCCCTCACTTTCCAATTTATCTTCATATCAAGTTCTGGCCAGCAACAACTCACTTTCCTTCACAAATGTCTTTGGGGAAATTACAAAAGTAGTCCCTAAACCTTTATAAACATAGGATAAGGACATACTTTGTAATTTTCTTGATCTTCAAGGGCCATATTTGCCAATTCTTCAAACATTAAGGTCCAAATTTGCATAAGATGATTTCTCCAAGGACCTTTTTTGCTAAATCTTCAAAGATAAGGGACAAAAGTTGACAAATCTTCAAACTTCAAGGACTTGATTGGAAATTCATCGTTCGGGTCTGGTTCTTTGTGCGGCTTCATTTCTCGTGTTCGTTTTTGCTTGATTCTTGTAATCTTTTGGTGGATTCACGATGCCCGTACCTAAAATACACAATGAACAAACACAAGCATATTTTGGGGTATTTTATGACATTTTAAGCGTTTTAAGCCTGATTCAGACGATGAGACTATGTATAAATGCAGTCTCATCACTCCCTCATACTAAACCATTGTCGTGCCCTCACGCAATGCTAGAATTAAGTATCATAGCACTTCCAAAATTCATTTTTAGGTGACATTAATTGAAAATGTAAACTTTAAATAAGCTACTACATGCGTTTTAGACATAATGTATTGTTTTGATCGCAAAATGGGACGTTTAGGATCATAGAATAAGAACACGTGAATGCTTCCTTAGAAATAATTTCGTCGTCCTCGATTTTCACCCAATTCCATGCTAAGCGTGAAACAAGATCATTGTCATTATAAGTTAGTAATGCTAACATTACTCATATGCTCTAATCACGTACTTAGACTCCCTTATTCCTAAGGTTTATCTCTTATATTTTATTTTTGTTTTAATGATCACGAGGATACATCATTGACTTATGCGTGAATAGAGATTAGGTCCAAAAATAGAGTCTTAACGGTGTAACCAAAATCATCGAATTAATAATTCATCCTAATAGACAACGATGTCAAAAAATTAAGTCAACAAAAAGGATCGTAAACACGGTTTTATAACGGTTTTGAACATGAGACTTATTACCATGAATTTTATGACCCACCTCATCATCGGTGGCGTTGATTATCATGGTTTACCTCCATCTTTTATTCAACTCCGCCATGAAGCTTTTATTATGACTTCGGGCTTGCCCTTGTCTTTTATTTAACCTCGCCATGAGGTGTTTATTATTACTTGACGTATATCCTCACGCTAAGGCGAATTTTGGATCTTTAAGGCTTCAAGTTTTAAGACATTCACTTAAATTTTTCATAGATTTTTCGGCCTTGTGAGCTTCAAATTTTTGCTTGATTTAGGTGAAGAGGAACTTAAAAAGTATTATTGGGGGAAGCCTTTGATTATTCGGGTTGCCAATACTTCAAAACCGTGACGCTGGCGATACCTTAATGTTTTCTCAATTTAATTACATGGAAGCTACTAAAACAAATTAGATACCAAAAATAGAGACTAAACCGCTATATCAATATTTATTAACAATTTTATTATAAAAGCGTAGGGAGAATAAGCAAATAATTAAAACACATGAGTTTTTGAAAGAATACGAGGACTCTACGTTTAGCATAGTAACTTATAGTTAACGCTATCATTTCTCGTCCTCAATTTAATGAGACTTAGCCTAATATAGTTAAGGAATCAAAGCTAAGTGCTCAACACGCACGGTCGAGTCAAAAATTACTCTTATTCTCACCATCAGAAAACCTACATTCGTGTCTTAAACACTTATGAAAAATAAGAAAAAATTTAAAATTTGGCCTTTTTAGCCTTATTATGCATAAAACGATAACAAAAAGATGAAAATTGGATTGCGTGATGACGTAAGCAAGGTGAAGTATCTACTCACCCCCATACTAAAACTAAACATTGTCCTCAATGTTTTGAGTTTAAGGTTGAAACACCCCCATGCTAGAGACAAAATTTGAATGCTTAATCTCGAGCATGGAAAGGGTAAAACGAATAATATATAAGCCGTTTATGAATTATGCTAATAAGATAATCGTTAGAACATAAAAGGATATCATCGGATATCAGAATCTCCAAAGGCAATGATCGAAGCTCGAGTGATCCATAAAACGAACACGGGAGGCTTCAATGATGACGATGAACCAAATGAATCACAATCACAAACAACCACAGAACAAAGGTTGGAAGAGCACAAGTCGCCTCGTTAACTAATTAGATAGAAATAATATTTACAAGGATAAGCTTGAGAATCCCCCACGAGGCACCTTGTTTTTGATAACCGAGTCATAAGCTCGACTCGAATCCCCATAAATATGATCATTTAGGGATTATCATGGTTTGGTCATTTTTGGTGGGGCTTACATGATAAACAATGCCCAAAAGTAAATGGAGTACTTTAAAAACCCGATAAACGTATACCGGGGTCAAAGATAGCGTCCTCGTTTTCAGATGAAAGACGAAACAACGCTACTCCAACCAAAAACCCGAGAGGGTAGAAGGGTGGGACAATGGGCGGGGCACTAACACAATGAGCTACTCGAGGTAGACTCACACCAAGCAAATAGATATATTTTCCATTTATTGCATTGGTGGAAGACCAAGATTTCCCATTACAAGCAATTCTGGGATCGAATATCTCGTCCTCGGTGGAGAAATATGAGGGAACATAAGGGGCTTCCCCACACTAAATCCACACTCACACTCGTCAAAAGGAGTAGACGTGGTGGTAGTACTCATAAAACGCGGTGATGACGGAGTTAGAATTTTTGAAAAATAATTTAAATCAATTATAAAATCCTTTCCTTTTTCATCGTTCAAAAACTCTTTATGAAAACCCGATTTTATGATGTCGAAAATATTTGGCGTTTCTAAGACGATGTTAGGCACACTAAAAATTCTCAAATTTAAGTCGCGGGTGGGTGTGGTGGATTATATAAATTCTCAAAATGATGGTCAATAAAGAACACCGCCCCATCGGGGTCAACATATTCGTCATCCTCATGAACGTCGATCTCATCGATTTCTTCGTCATAGATAGGCTTGTCAAACCAAAGTTTGTCATTCCCCTCATTGATGATTTTAGAAACTCTCTCGAAGAGATCACGATCAAGCACACAACCATCATTGTTTTGTGGGGACCGTTGATATGTTAGATCCTCACAAATGTGGTAAACGTCATTCTCAAACGAGGAGGTTTATGAGGTAACTCCTCGGGAATGGGACTCGTGTCTATAACGATAAATTCATCGACCTCGTTAAAGAATTCTTCATCATCACAATCGTGAAACAAAGGAGGATCGATGATATGGTCGTCAACGTTCTTGAATTCTTCATCAAAAATGGGATTATGATGAAAAATAAGTTCGTATACGGAATTCGAGTACATTGTGAAAGTGTCTTCATTCTCGTCATCATAAGAAATTTCCGACATGAGATCGTCATCTTCATTTGAAGATTTATCAAAGGGTAAATCCTCGAATATGGATGGCGGATTAGCAAGTATATGCTCGATCTCGGCAAAATCACCATCGTCATCAAAGAAAGTGTCGATGTGAGCAAGTTCTCGAGCGGATTTCTCAAGAGTCACAACCATGGTCTTACAAGCCCTTGGGTTATGCTTAGGTGACATTTCTATGATGGGTGAAATTGCATTGGGTTGGGCCACTTCCTTAGCCTTAATGAGTTTGGGGCTAGGAGTGGGAGGACCTTCAATGGGCTTAGAAGTATGGGCCTCAAAGTCATGATCCTTCGAAGGTGGTGAAGACGAGTCCATATTGGTCATTGTCGTGATGGCACTAACGTCGCCCTTAGGAATTGGTGGTTCACTTTGTTCGCCGAATATATCCCAAAATGATTTTTCATCCTTAAACTTACGAATACCCTTGTGAATTAAGTAAACGTATTCTTTATCATTAAAATCGTCATCTTTAAAACCGTTCATTTTCATCCTTTCAAAACATAAATCTAGCCTCATTTTTTCGCTAAAGTATGAGCTTTGACATAATCAAATTTTGAAATATCGGGTTTAGAAATCTCGGTTTTATCATGATCATTTGAAACTTGAGATCTATTCGCGAAATAGTCCATTTTTTCCTCCCCATATTTCATAGTTAATTTCCCACCGTTACATCGATTACGGCTCGAACCGTCGATAAAAAAGGTCGACCTAAAATAATAGGACATTTAGGGTCACAATCATAATCGGAAATGACGAAGTCCGTGGGAAAAACAAACTTTCCAATTCTAACATAAACATCCTTAGCTATTCCAATTGGTTTTAAAGGCGTACAATTTTCTAGCTCGATTGTCATGTTCGTGGGGGTAAGTCTAGGCAATTTCATCAATTTGCAAAGAGAATGAGGCATAAGATTGATGCTAGCACCTAAATCGGCAAGGGCTAAAAATCCATCAATCTCGGAAAAATCAAAAGGTAGTAGAAATTGGCTCGGATCCTCTTCCTTTCTCGGCATGTGCCTTTTGGGCTTTTAAGAAGGATCGAAGCACAAGTTTCTTCAAGGGTCACTTGGCTTAGGTCGATAAGGCTCTCTTTTTGAATCGTGGATGGAATTTGAGATACACGAGGGTGTGCACTCTTTTCCTTGGTCTCCACGTTCATACCCTCGACATTAGAACATGAAGGCGTTTTAGAAGTCGAGGGTTGAGAAGAAGGAACAACTCAAAATCCATCAAGGTCAGGGGTAATAACACGACTTTTTCCATTAGACGATGTGGCGACTTTAACGTGTTCCTTCGGATTAACCACGGTGTTACTTGGTAACACACTCAAAGACGAACTCGCTTGATTGCTCATAATTGCCGAAAACATCTTTTTAATCTCACTTTGACCTTGTTCAATTTTATTATTTTGACCTTTCAAAGTGTTGGAAAATTTGTTTTTCAAAGTACCAATTTGTCCCTCTAATGTCTCATATTAGCTTCATTCGTTTTCATATATTCTTGAAAATCATTTGACGAACTATTTTGATTAGAATTAAACTTCCCTTGTTTTTGATTATTTCTTTGAAAATTCCCTTGATTACCACTCGAAAAATTGTTTCCTTGATTAGCGTTGTTTTGAAAGCTCGACTTTTGATTGTTGTTGTTAAAATCTCGATTTTGCCAATTCAAATTCCGACCTTGACTATAATTACCTCGATTTCCTTGTTGATTTTGAAAATTGTTTCCACGATTATAATTATTGCCTTGATAATTTCCTTGTGTTGGACCCGTGTTATTTTGATTTTGAAAATTGCTGTTTCCATTTAAAGCGTTTACACTCGACGTTTGTCCATCTGTAGTCGCACACTCGTAATAATTATGAGGTCCACCACACAACGTACACGATGCCTCAACCGCTTTCACTGTAGCGGGAGCATCTTTCTTTTGCATCTCAATGAGAAAAGACGTAAACACATTCGTCAACTTATCAACTTTCACATCAACCCTCTCAATATCGCAATTAGAATTACTAACATTGGCGACATTGGCAACACTCGCTGTGTTACGGAGTTGGTAGACCTTGGATCGATTCTCGATAATCATTAAAGCGTCTTTCGGAGTTTTACACAAAAAATTGCCACCGGCGGCAGAGTTTAACGAATCTTGTTCTTGAAAACTATGACCGTTATAAAATGTGTGGATTTGGTGTAACTCAGAAAATCCATGGTGAGGACATTGCCTAAGCAATTCCTTAAAACAATCTCATGCGTCTCTAAACAATTCATTCGACTTTTGTTCGAACCTCGTGATCTCGTTTTTGAAAAACGTGGTCTTCGACAGCGGAAAAAAATGATTAACGAACATGGAAATGAGATCCTTCCACGTAATTATGGAATTCGGTGGCTCTTTCTCGTACCAATCCTTGGCGGCACCATCGAGCGAGTACGAAAAAATCATAAGCTTAACGACATCGGCGTTGACGTTTTTAAACTTGCTCGTGGCCAAAAGAATCGTGAGGATTATCCGCCTCACGACCTCGGAACTTCGTAGCTTAAATCAACGAAAGCATTCCGCTCTTAATCTCAAAATTCTCCGCTTCGATAGCGGGAATAACGATCGTGTCTCCATAACCCTCAGTGGGCGCTTGGAGCAATTCCATCATCGAACGATTGTCGACCATCTCGTCTACGGTTTCGACAACGATATTAGGAACGTTGGTTTCTAAATCTCGTCTACGTCGTCGATTCCTTCGATTTCGATTGCGTCGATTCGAAGCGTCGTTAGAATTAGAATAATCCTTCGATCGAGTGCGCATGCACTAACGTAGAATATGGGGGTAGCAAAGAAGATTCTTTTCGGGGTTTTTCGTTTTTTCAATTTTTTTGGTTTTTGATTGTTTTTTAATTTTTTTGGATTTTTGGTGTATTACGTAGACTCAAGTCTACAAATCTCTTCTCGAATCAATTTCTCGCTTAAAGGAGCCTCAAGGAATGAAAACGATCACGTTGAGTGAACGTCTTCGATGACTTTAGAACGTTGGTGAAACACCAAAACTTTCAAGAGGGTTTAATCTTGAAAAACAAGCAAACATATATGATACGTAGATAATACTTTGGTTGGCAAACCCTCGATTAACCCTTTTTCTCAAAACACGAACAAGCAAGCGGAGGAAACGAGGCAGCGCTAAGCACTTAAGAGCCTTTTTCCCGTAGGTCGTGAAATACAACCGCCTTATACCCACCTTATACTTTGTATTAATCAAAATTAAGCCTTTCGAAAGTAATTATCTATTTTGCCTTTTCTTTTTGCTTTAGATTCGAATACAATAATTGAGTGATCAGATCCTAATTATGGTTGCGTTTACACGCTTTTGGAGATATTGTAAATTTATTGTGATACGTAGTACAATATATTAATATTATTCACAAAGAAAAACGAAAACGAATAATGGGATATCTACAATATAGTAACAGATTGTTGTGTGTTAATTGAGGAACAATTAACACGTTTTATTAGGCTATTTATAATATAGTAAAAAAAAACTAGTATGTACGATATTTACGCTTTCCAAAATAAAAAGTAAAAACGCACTACTCACACAATCACAATATATATAAGGCACTAAACACCTCCCTGGCAGCGGCGCTAAAATTGATGTATGTACTTTAGTCACTTGTTTTAGGAAAAACAAATAACCGTGACAAATATTAAATTCGACGATTTAGGAAAACCGACAAATCGAATAAATGCGAGTTCGTTCTTGGCGGAGGTTTGTGATATATGTGCCAATATTATAAAATCAAGTTTGGATTAGTGACGTTTTAAGATGAGAAAGATTAGAAATTAAAGACGGATTACGCTAAAAATTACTCTACGACGTAAAAAACGCGAGATCGTAAAACTCGCTAAAAACCAAAATAAACTAAAAATTACAAAATTTTAGACTTAAGATAAGAAAAATATAATTAAAACAAAAATAAAAACCAATATTTCCAAAACTTTTTAAATTATTTTATATTAATTTTTAAAGTTTAATAAAAAACCAAAAAATAAATAAAATGTATAAAAAATGAAAATGAAAGTTTTAAGATTTGTAAACCTAAATTATACCAATTAAAAACTAAAAAATATTTTTTGAAAAATTAAAATTACTTTTTACTATTTTAAAATTACTTTCTAGAATTTTAATCTAAAAATAATCCCAAGAAATTAAATAATAAATGAAAAAAATTGATTTCTTTTTCAAAAAGTCCTAAACTGTTGTTAAACTAAGGAAAAATGAAAAAGCCAAAAAAAAGATGACCAATAAGCTGATAAACAGCTTATTAGGTTCGAATTGGATTAAAAAAGCAAAAACAAAACACCCCTTAATAACAACCCTAGGGCTTATCTAAACGATAAGGACCCTAGGGCGCAGTGGTAGAGTGTGTGTGGTGTGGACCTGGCGACGCAGGTTCGAGTCCTGGACAGACCAAAAAAAATTTAAAACTTTTTTTTTTCTTTTTTAAAACTAACTTAATACAGTAATTAACAACTGAAAATCATAAATACACAAAGCAATCACTAATTAATCACGATTATAAGCTAATTTCGTGCCCCTTTTTACACAGACCTGAACCTTGTTCACATTCTATTTTTTTCTTTGTTTTGCACTTGCTGATGTGGGGGATTTATGGAGCCCGGGAAAGGACTTGTGTTGTTGCTGGGCGCAAACGGCACCCTCACTTGCTTTGGCAAGTGAGGAGTCAAACTCGACAAGAAATCTAACAGCTAGCACCAATAAACACACCAAATGAGCAAGAAATCAGCAGGAACAAAATAAAAAGCTACGGCTGAAGGATGCTAGAGGTAAAGTGATGAAATTAAGCTTAAAACTATCCTGACCTATAAGCCTCTAACCTCAAAATTAATCAAGTGCTCACTTAATCCTAACCTAAAACTACTAAAATCCAGAATATCTAAGCATAAAACTTCAAAACATGGAATTAAAGGCCGCTGATGTATACAAGTGACAGAAAAATGATGCTCAAGTTGCTGTTGGTACACAATGAACTAAAAGTGACGTTTAAGCTGATTTTAAACTCCCAAAAGTTTATAAACCCTTAACACCGAACTGAATGCCTTACAAACTACCAAAGAAATGGCTTTTGTACCCAAAATCCAACACATTCCTTATCACAAAGATGGCTCAATGTGGGGCTGCTGGTGGTTCTAAAAACAACGGTGACCTTTAAAAAACTATATAAAAACTATCCTACGTTATCTAAATCCTAACAACCAACTTATGCATACTTAGATCCTCCTAATAAATAAGTGTGATTCAAGACTCAAGGCTCAAAACAAAGATCTTAAGGCCCTGAACCCTATTGTTAAGGCAAAAAATGCAGGGTCTATTGTAGGAGTCTAGACAGTGAGCTATAAAGGCAACCTCGATCCATCAAAACTTTACCAATCCTAAGATACCAGATTTTAGAGCCTAAGACTTATACCTAATCTAGACGTTCACCATAAATCAAGCCTCAGAAACTATGAATGAACCAAAAATCTGATGGTGTACGTATGTTAGAAAAGGTGGTATATGTGGTTGTGCTGAAGCTAACAGTGGGCTACGAAAGTACTTACGACCTCCCAAAATCAATGAGAAGCCCCAAGACCAAGTGATTCGCACTATAATTTACCCTAAATCTACAAGATGACCAAAAATTAAACACCAAAGAGCAACATTATAAACCTCCAAACAAAGTCCTACTTGTTATGTAGAAAGCTAATATGGGCCGAAAGTAACAGAAACACACTAGAGATTTACTACACAACCTAACACAGACCAAGTTTGATTTTAAACCATACAAACTTACTTTCAAATACACGCAATCGTATCTAAATCCTAGACTTATTAGAGAATGGACAGAATAAAGAATCATTCAACTAAACTAACTACAACAAGCCACATATAAGCAAATTCTCATAACCATTTGACTAACTAAAATTTTAGCATAAGGGGATTCATTACTCACTTAGACTTGACCCGCAACAGGAACAAGGTGAGCAGACTCAGCCGGCTTAAATGGTTCCTTGTGTATAGGTGAGCTTATGGTGGACAGCTTAAGTGGGCTTATGGTCTGCTTCTTTGCTGATGGACTACAGCAGTCCCAAAGAAGTGGTATGAGGTGAGACTTTTTGAACACTTTAAAACCTGAAACAAAACATAACCAACAAACACAAGTACCAAGAACCAAGCCCAAAAGCTATTGTCAGTAGCTTTTGGGTTTAGCTTTTGCTACAGTAAATAGATAAAACATAATAAAAATGAAAATATTTTGGGAAAACTTTAGAACTCAACTATTTTGAAAACTTGTAAACAAATTGGTATCCAGAAACAGTAGCTTATACAAACTAAGAGAGCTTTTTTGGGTGTCAACCAAATAAGCTCTTTAGCTCTTATAAGCAGATAAGAAAAGCAATCCTTGGCTCGAGTGTCCTTTCACCAAGACTTGCTTTTTGATAAACCTCTAACTTAATCTTGCAAAAATAAGTAAACTTAACACTAACAACTAGTAGTAAAAAGGAACTCAGCACAATGTAGTATTTTTAAAACTAAAAATTCATTAATTTGGTAAAAATCGTACAAGGCTGGAACAAAGGGCTATTGCATAAATCGCAAGCTCCTTTTATACTAATCTATAGAAGTATCTAGAATAAAAAATAAAAAGAAACCCTAATTGCTGAATTGCCAAAGTTTCCCCAGCATATGCTTGAAGCATATTCGAAGTTTGAATCTGGTCCTAACCTTCATGTGATGTACAGCTGTAGGAGTATGATCATAGCCCTCCTTTTTGTTGTGGTGATCAAGGAATTACTCTGGTTTGTTAGATTACTGGCAAGATCTTGTCTTTTTTCTTCTACCCGTGACTTGAACAGCTGGGGAGGGGACCTTGGGGTGACGTGGTGTACTTCTGGGCATGTTGGGTGATTGGGTGTGGGGTAGGGATCAAAAGCCCTTTTGTTAATTTGGTTTTAGGTTGGTGGTTGATTTGATTGATCTTGGATGTTTTTAGGGTTTATGTTGAGTTTTGGGGGTGGTTAGATTGTAATGAGGATTAGGAGAGGGTGTTACCCGGTTTAAGTTTTTTTGTTTATATTAGTTTGAAAGCAAATTAAACGTGATATTAGTGGGGGTGTTGACCTGGGTATTTGACCGGGTATGGTATGGAATGGATATGGTTTTCGGGTTTGGGTGGGTTTATATGAGGTGTCAGTGACTGAGTGGTGGAGTTAACTTTGGTTGTCTGGGCATAAAAGGCCCCTCACTTTCCAATTTATCTTCATATCAATTTCTGGCCAGCAACAACTCACTTTCCTTCACAAATGTCTTTGGGGCAATTACGAAAGTAGTCCCTAAACCTTTATAAACATAGGATAAGGACATACTTTGTAATTTTCTTGATCTTCAAGGGAAATATTTGCCAATTCTTCAAACATTAAGGTCCAAATTTTCATAAGATGAATTCCCCAAGGACCTTTCTTGCCAAATCTTAAAAGATGAGGGATCAAAGTTGACAAATCTTCGAACTTCAAGGACTTGATTGGAAATTCATCGTTCGGGTCCGGTTCTTTGTGCGGCTTCGTTTACCGTGTTCGTTTTTGCTCGATTCTTGTAATCTTTTGGGGGATTCACGATATTCGTACCTAAAATGCACAATGAACAAACACAAGCATATTTTGGGGGTATTTTATGACATTTTTAAGCGTTTTAAGCCCGATTTAGACGATGAGACTATGTATAAATGCAGTCTCATCATACAAGTGGAATACAAATGGTCCTTGTGAATTTAAGTTTAGGAAGACCACGAACAAGTTTTTTTCGCCAAATGATTAATAGCGTCAAAGTCAAGATGAGGTAACCATTGATGCCATAACCATGACTTAGTCTTTGATGCTTTGGAGAGAAGACATACGGGAGAAGCGACCATCATGTCTTGTAGGGACAAAGTATACAAATTATTCCCTCGATTACCTTTTAATAAATCAACCCCTTCCAAATTACGAATGAAGCAGGTATGCTCTCGAAACTCAACTTCTAGGTTTGCATCACAAAATTGTCCCACAGAAAATAAGTTGTGACCGAGTCCTTCAACATAATACACTCTTGAAATTATAGAATTCCTAATATGATATTCACCGTAACCCATTATCTTTGCAATATGATCATTTGTAAATCACACCGTACCAGAAAAACTTGTTGACGAAATTTCTGAGCTGAGAGCGATCTCCGGTCATATGCTTGGAGAAACCAGAGTCCAAATACCAGGGAACAATTTGGACAACCTGTTTTCAGCAACAAAAGTAGACAATGCATTGGAAACTATTGGTTCCGGAGTGTTAGCTGATACATATATAATATTATCAGAATAGCTAACATTTGTGTTATCCTTAGATTTCCGGCGTTCTTTAATGTGAGTTTTACCATTAACAGGTTTTATTGTTCCAACTTTCTGAGGTTTTGGATTATTAGCGGGCACTACAGTGGGAGTAGACCTATTTAAAGGGCACTTAGTTCCTACAGCAGTGTTGGTGTTCCTAGTTAAAGGACACGCTTATGTTTTGGTAGCCTTGGTAATCCTAGTTAAAGGGCACGCTTTCTTCGCTTTAGTGGGAGTGATCCTAGTTAAAGGGTACGCATTTCCTACTATAGTGAAAGTTCTACCAGTGGGACGCCATACCCAGCTAACTTGGGTTAACACTTTCCCAGTCGGTTTCCATTCTAAACCATTTTTACGGGCATTCATCTCATTCACATGGTCAATAAGGCAAGAATCATGACGACTAGAAACATACATTCATTGCAATTCCAACATTTCAAATTAGAATTCAGAGTAGGCTTAGAATGCTGCACAACCACAGAGCCTTTAGGTTTAGCTACATGATTCTTTTTATTAAACAGACATAACATTCCTAGGGTAGGCTTCTACTTTCTTCTTCACTTGAGTACTAGATGGGAACAAGATCATACCATTCTTTGTGTTTCTTTTAAGCTTAGATCTTTGAGCCTTAGTAGTGGTGTTTACTCCTGTAGAAGGCAACACAAGAATATTAGAAGCTGGTTTTGATTTTACCTTATCTTTAGTGACCAATGTTTGAGATGGTTTAGTCCTAGGGCCCTTGATAAGTGGTGTGACGGCGATGAGGTTCCTTTTGATTGCACTAGAGGACGATGCTGAGACAGTGGTTGCCTTATCCACAACATTCTTACCTTTTAGGGTACAAAGTGTTCCCTTTAACTCAGCCAAAGCCAAATTTTATCACAAATTTGTTCCCTCAAATTAGATATTTCCACTGACTTTGGATTCAATCGTTCAATCAATGATTGATTCTATGCAGTGGTATTAGCACATGCGGGCTTTACTGAATCGAAGAGTTGTGTATTTTTCTGTTTTAAGTTATCAACTTTGGACAAAATCTTGGAAACTCGATTATCTAGATCAAGTTTAAAATTCTCAGCGACCTCAAGTACGTTCACACAGTTAATCTCCTTAGATTTCTCTATGTCTATTGGCAATGATTTAGCAACCTTGTCACTTGGCTGACACTATTTTGATTGTAAATTCAATCGAAAATCCTTTTGAAAATTTGGATCATCTATGTTAACACCTTTTAATGACATTTCAAAGATCTCTTGAATAAATTGTTTCTTACATTCAAGCGAAATACAATGTTTTTGAATCTCATCAAAGCGTTTGAAAGCGAATTATAGGAATCTTTAAGCTTTAAAAATTTAGCGTCAGATTTATGACAATTACTATCTACCACATTATCCACAGATTCAACATTATGCACAATTGAATCATTATCAACACTATTATTCACAGAGACGGAAACAATATCATGCGACATCACTTGCTTCAGAAGCTGATCATTTTGGCGTGAAATTCATTCTATTTCAAGTAAACCATTTTCATAAGCATCATCCATTTCATTGAAAACACGTTTAACTTCATCTAATTCCAAAACCAAATCTTGATCAATATTGCCAAAACACGCTTTAATATTGGTTACATACAGAACAATTTCGTCTCGAAACGCAACTCTAGTGTGCTCAAAATTCCATTCACCTTCTGTTATGGCCGAAGCCGTCATACGTTCCTTAATGACCTTGTCAAAATCGGCAAAGTGTTGGTGCATCGCATTTAAGCTATTAGACACCTTACTTA
Organism: Glebionis coronaria; assembly: GCA_025667525.1. NCBI lineage: Eukaryota > Viridiplantae > Streptophyta > Magnoliopsida > Asterales > Asteraceae > Glebionis > Glebionis coronaria. The sequence goes on from JANFOE010000424.1 coordinate 887,831, forward strand.
CTGGTGGAATTAACTTCGTTAAATCCTTTTTGATAAGTGTAGGAGACGTACTTGAAAGGTTTTCATTTGACAAACTTTGGGGCACATAAGATGATAATTGAGCTAATTCCTTTTGTAGTCGAAAACGGGTCTTGTTATCAAATTGATCTTTATTATGCTAAACATAATCAAGCTTATGGAATGTTAAAAGCATTTTGGATCGAGTTTCTTCCGCAAGTGACATTGTCTTCTCATTATCACGAACATAAGGTGCTTGTTTCGATTTGCCCATTAGGGTTAACAAGGAATATATTCCTAAGCTTGTTTTGCATAATCGAGATTAGGTGGTAAATCTTGAAGACGCTTAAGTTCTAGTTCTTTAAACGATTTAGTTAAAAGATGAACCTTTTTTGTAGAAGCATATTGTTTTAAATGTTGTTGTTCCTTGAATTTAAGAATTTTGGTAGCATTAATTTCTGATTCAAACTTTTTAGACTCGAGAGTTTCGAAATCCGTTTTAAGTTTCTGAAAATCATTTACAACTGACTCTTTTTCTTTTTGATTCATTGGAAAGATTAGCTCTTAATGCTTCTATTTCGTTTAAGTGTTCTATCCTTTCAAAACGAAATTGATTCAGAATAAGTTATTTTCTCTGCTTGAGGGACCATTTCAAAAGTATTGACCTTTTCCTTATACAGCGCAAGCTCAGTGGTTAGATTGGCATTCAAATCTACGGTTTATAGGACGGCCACATTCATGTTATCAATAATATGTTTAGGCACCATTACCAAATCATGTTGATCATAAGATTCCATACCCGTCGTAGCATTTGGTTGAGGTTCACTCAAATGTGTTGGATTGGATACCACATCATTTGAGTTAATAGTTCCCGAATGCTGTTCGAGGTTGTCATTTTCATGCTCAACTTGATGTGGATTATCATGAATGATATTAGTTCTGGTTGGTACCTCACTGGCGACATCAGAACCGTAGTGAGAGAGATTAGCAACGAGAGCAGCTTAGGCTGAGTGAATGTCATCACAATCCAAATCATATGCATCAAGATCATCTTCTTGATATGCTACATTAGAAGTAGAGACGACTGTAATGCCTTCATTATCAGCTGCCCCTGGGTCTGCAAGAAATGCTAATTCCTCTGAATCCAAAATCTTTCCCTTAGATTGAGCATCGACCAAATACATCTTCTCACGAAACCACGTTGCATCCCTTCTCCTTTTTGGCTGAGTGCATTGCCTAGACATATGACCTTGTCCTCGACAATTGTAGAAAGTCACAACCTTTTGAGGACCAATAGGGCTTCCATTTCCACTAGCTTGATAGTTCACAGCTTGAGCGTTCACGGTCCTTGTTGTGGGTCTATATGATTTTTTCCTTTCCTGAATGGATTTCACTATCACTTGACCGTCTTGAATAGTGGCTTTTTGTCGAGGATTTGAAGAAGTGTGGAGCTGATTGGTCGTTGCTGGAAATCCTCTAGTTGCAACAAGTTTTGACAAGTAGGCAGTGAAGTGGTTTAAGACATCAGTAGGCGTATCATTTGGAGTAAAGACCGATGCTTGAATTGGTGGGAGTTCATTGGAATAAAAGGCTTGTGTTGGTGGTGCTTCAATTGGAAAATATCATTGCTGAGGAGTATATCCCATTGGAGAAGTGATGGCTTGTGATGGTAATGCCTGATGTGATGGTAGCTGTGGATAAGAATGTTGAAGAACACTTCATTGAAATGCTTGTTGTGGCATCATTAGTGGTTGATAAGATGGTTGTCGTGATTACTGATAGGTGTGTTGTGGTGGCTGCTGCAAGTATGATGGTTGTTGATACGAATAAGCCAAGTGTGGAGTAGTCATTTGATGAGAAGCAATCATGGCAAGCGGATCATGAACTTGAGGTGTTGACAACCGAGCCTCGATCAAGTGACATTCGTTTTGTTAAAGAAAAGTTTGAAGTTGATCCACGTTGGTTTGATGCAAATCCTTAGCCAATTTAACAGTCGTCACATACTTGCTCCATTCGGAATGAAGAGTGTTCAAATACTTGGTGTTTAATTGAAACGTAGGAATTGCCAGGCCATAGATGTTGAGCTCATATATCAATAGAGTGAATCTCAAATAGTAATCATTGAGAGTCTCCCCGGGGACATAGGCAAACTTATCAAACGTATCATATAGCTTACACTCTCGTTCTTGTTTAGTTAACGAGGTGCCTTGCATTAGAACACGAATTGTATCCCATAACTCTTTCGCAACTTTATGTTTACTGACGAGTTTGTAGACATCTGGAGGAAGGGCTTGGAGAATGATGTTTCTAGCTTGTTTATCACACTTATCTTGAATCTTCGCATCTCCAGTCAATTCACCCGTTGTGCGAGGACGAGTAACTGCACCTTCCGTCACAGTACCATATACCAATGGTGCATTGAGCATCGATTCCCGAATGAGATGTTCGTTCTCTTTATTCAACATATAAAGTTCCATTAGAGAAGCCCAATCCTCGTACATAGTCTTCACCAACATTGGTGGACGATTATCCGTACCCGAGAGGATGGACTTATCCGTAAGTGAAGTAAACTTCATTTCGATAAGATAAGATTTACAAAATGTTGATCGAACAATGAGAGAATGTAAATGTGTTTGTTGTCGTGTGTAGAAGTCAAGAAAAATGTTTAAATCCCCTAAAATATCTTCTCGATAAACCAAAAAATTCCAAGATAAACAAAAACTCACGAGTTTTGTTCGGAATTTTTTATGGAATAAATTTTTTAAATTATTTTCGGAATAATTCTACAAGTGATCTTCGCAATGTTGAAGTATTACAAACTTCGCAATGTTGAAAAGCACACTCTTCGCAATACTTCAAAAGCCAGACTTCGCAATACTAGAAGTGGATTTCTTCGCAATATCTGAAATAATGAAGTCTTGGCAATATTCAAAATGTGTATCTTCGCAATAATCACCAAAGTGTTCGCAATACCAAAAACATGAAACTTTGCAATAACCAAGATGATCAATCAAACTTCACAATAAAGGAAAAAGGAACTTTTCGCAATATTAAAACAATGATCCGTCGTAAGATGCAACACCCTCTTTATTGCGAAATAGCTTATGTCGCAATATTGAAAACCCTAGTACAAACTTCACAATACACAAAATTTATTCCGAAAATGAATTTTTTCTTCAACAGACTTCCTATTTTCTCAGATCTAACACACCAAATTCGTGACTTCAAGCCAAAAAATGATCCAAACACCCAAATATTTTGCATTTTTAACCAAAGTAAATATACCAAATCTCTACCACAACTATGTAGATGATTTGTATCAAGATTAAACCATAAAAAACAAAAATATTTTGGATCGAATGATTTTGAATCAAAATAGACACGAAAATCAAGAACATAAACACAAAAACAATACAATCATCCCATGGCTCTTGATACCATTCGTATGATGTTGTAAATCTTACTTAATCTAGAGAGACAAAGAGATAGAGAGATGGTGAGAACACACACACTTAGAGAGAGAAAGTGAAAGGAAAACACCTTCAACTATGTGAAAATAATGAGTGAACCACACCCTCTCCAACTAAGGAGAGGGTTTATATACCAAGCCCATGTGATGGGCTTGGGCTTACAAGTTGGGCCGGCCATACATGACATGGACCTGGCTCTTCCTTGTTTAATTAATATAAAGTAACTAGACTACGAGCTACTACTTAATATATTGTCGGAGTGACCTAATCTTCCTAAATACGTAAAAACATATTTCCAACAGTAGTAATTGAAGGTAATGATGAAAAGTGCATGTGAACTGCAGGTTGGACGGACCCCTGAGTTTGTTAGGCGGACCCAAATGGAAAGGGTCCGCAGGGGTCCGGGGTAGATCGTAAAGAAATTTTAAAATTTTATTTTGGAGGGAAACATCACAGACCCTTTTAGTATAAAGGCGGGCCCAAATGAAAGGTGTCTGGGGGGGGTCCGTGAGCTGTTGTAACAGACAGAAGAAAATGGAGAAAATGAAAATTGTGACCCGGAAAATGGACTTTTAACAGAAAGAGGTGTTTGAGATTGGTGTTGCACATGTATATGCTGTAATTTAGAGCTTATGGAACAAGAGAATATACCTTTTTGCTTGCAAAGTCAATGCGTCTCTTTTATCGAGCAACTAGCAAAAGCATCAAATTAGGCATTACCAAATCCTAGTCACATTCAACATAGTCATACAAGTTAGCGTTATGTAGAAACTAGAAGTAGGGGGTGAATAGTTTCTCTTGGTTAGGGTCCTAATTAAAAATCCTTTCAATTAGGTTTGTCCCAAAACTTACCTTTTACTTGAAAACTAGTTTCCTAGTTGTTAGGTTCAATTCTAATACATTAACAATATCTAGTGACAATGAAATGAAATGTAAGAATGAAAGCATAAGTAAAGACTAAGTAAAGAAACAACCTAAAGTACGACACCAAGATTTATAGTGGTTCAACAACGAAGCTCTCTCTTCGTTCATACTCCACTCCCTAAGTACACTTACTCGAGATTTCTACTATATCCACAATCTCCCTTCTTGGCGGAGAAAACCTTACAACGTTGCTTACATTATTTTCCGACATTAAGCTAAATGTCGAGACCTAATCTTAGCTAGGACCAATCTACACGCGTCACCTACTTCACCATTTTC
>JANFOE010000424.1:897500-898813 GCA_025667525.1 Glebionis coronaria
CCTTTAGTTAAATGAGACAAAAGTTTCCTTCAAGAATGCTAAAAATGTTGTAGATTACAAGATCGCCAGCAGATTAGGATAACAATCCAAATCGACCGTTTATATGTGAAGAATCAGAAGGTTCGACTTACTTTCAACAACTAATATAGTCACTTATAAGCTTACGCTTCTGAGTTTATTTGGTGGCTTATGTGTGAGTTTATGAGTGGTTAGCAGAAATCCGGATTACTTGCATGTATACTTGTAATAGTAATACAAAATGGCCCAGATTTGTAATTCATGTTATATGTATATGAGTATATGTTATTTTAGTGGTAGATGCAGAAATTTATATATATCTGTTAGTACGCAAATCTACTACATTTATTAGCAACCATATTAGCATTCATCAGAGGTAGTATATAACCGCACTAACTTTGTGTAACTTTGAACCAACATCAGTGTATTACATGTAGCACGTAACCGTTTCGTAATCATGTTGTTTAGAATAGGTTATACACAAGTAACAGTTACGTACTACATTTAATAACTGATGTTCAGTTCAATAGTTACCATAAAGTTAGCGTGCTTATTGGCACATATATTTTTTAAGCATGTTGTTTGGCACATGGTCTTTTGCTGATATAAGCATGCTGTTATTAACAGGCATATGCAACTAAACTTTTCCAAATACGCATATCAAGCCATAGGATTGTTGGCTTTAAGTAATCGGACCCCCTCAGTTCTTATGTTTTCCTTTTTTTTTACACTCGATAGAATAGAAAAATACTCAAAGACTGGAAGGAATCAGAAACCTTTTGATTAGGGTCTTGTAGACGCCTTGTGTAGATCATATGCTGGAGTGAATGTTCTATAATATTTTAAACCATTTGTTCGTATTGTGATCATCTTTAGTAGTTTTATGTTCGATTCTACAGCATTGTTTTGGTTAACTCATCTTGATTTTCGCATTTTAGTCTCGTAGAACAAAGCAACACAGTTTTTGTAAGAAATATCAGATTTACATTTGAAAAAAGTAAAACCAAAAAATGACAGATTAAAGGAGTACAGGTTCCAAATGACAACAAGTTTCTACGATTGACTTGGTCTTTAGAGTTCATATTATACAGTATAAAATAATAGTAACACAAATTTAGCAATAATCATTTAAGCACTAAAAGAGGAAACATATTAGGAAGATGTGAATGGTCAACACTAATGAACTGAATGAGTTGCCTAGAATCGAAATTGGTTGGTTACTACATGATTAAGCCATATGTTTGAAATAGAAAATTGTGATACACATCAATCTCATATTCTTTTGCTACATAAAG